>MINK01192207.1:0-20349 GCA_001735545.1 Phormia regina | reverse complement strand
AAGAAATTTATTCAAAATCTTTCCTATAGAAAGGAAATTATCGAAATTTCCTATAGAAAGGAAATTTATCGAAAATTTCCTATAGAAAAGAATTTATCGAAGAAATTTCCTATAGAAAGGAAATTTTCGGAAAATTCCTATAGAAAGGAAATTTATTCCGAAATAAGAAGGAAATTTATCGAAAATTTCAATATAGAAATGAAATTTATCGGAAAAATTCCTAAGAAAGGAAATTTATCGAAAATTTCCTATGAAAGGAAATTTATCGAAAATTTTCATAGAAAGGAAAATTTTCGAAAATTTCCCATAAAGGGAAAACTTATCGAAAATTTTATACAAAAAAAATGAAAATTTCGAAATCTAAGTTTTGGGGACTCAAAAGACTGAAATACTCCCACAAAAGCCTACAGTTAATTAAAAACGCTTAATTGCATATTGCCTGAATATTCTGTTGTTGTTGAGCTGTTTGGGAAATCGATGCCTTTAAGTTGTTGCTGATAAGGATCAAGGATTCTTGATATGTAATCATTTTTATTTTAGATTTAATTTTTCAACGTTTTTTTTTTTTTTCGAGCTGTTGTTGTATTTTTTGCCCTTTTTTGCAATTCTAATGAGAGTTTTAAATACAGCAACAATATAAAATTTCATTTGATAGGATTATAATTATCTACATTCCTTTTTTGTTTGTCATTTTGTGTTGCTATACAAGGACAAGACCAGTGTTTGCGTTGGCATATGCCAATGGAATATTTTATATACGTAGAGTTTTTATTAAACTGATGTTAGTAATGTTGGTGTCATAAGGACTTTTATAAGTTTCTATATTAAAGAGAATTAAGTTTTTTTTTGTGATTTTTAAAATTCTTTAGACATTTTCAGATGCCGAATGCATAATATATATAAAGTTACAATACAATAACTAATTTATTTATCACCAAAAATGGTACAATCAATTAGCTACATTATTTTATAATTTATCTTCATATCGTATTTTTCTTTTATTGTATACAAATTTTAAATTGCTGTAGCACTTAACAATCACAAGTTGACATTAGCACATTTTAGTTTTCATTTTTTTTTATCTCTGCCAGCCCTTAAAAATAACGGGAATAAAATAATAAAGTATAATAAAATTACAAATAATTGTAACAATTCAAGCGTTAAATAAACAGCTTTTGAAAAACGAAGCCCATCATAATCATCATCTGTTGTCCTGTATAAGGTTTCATTTTTCAAAGCGTCAACAGCAACAACAATCACCACAATAAATTTTTAAAATCCATCATCTTAAGGGGAATTAAAAGGAAACTTCCCCCATTTACAATTTCAAATCAAAGAGAAAAAAGTTTTGCAATATTTTTTTTCTCGAACTCATTGTATTTCATCTTGATGTTGAAACGAAGGAATAACATCTACTTTGATGTCCTAAAGGCCGATAAAAATCAGTGCACATTCTGTGTTTATTATTGTTTTTTTGCACCTTCAAGTTTTTGTTTTCTTGTTCTTATGAATGTGTTCAAACGTGCTCATGTGTACTTTTAATCGAAGCCGTAGGGTTTCTTTAGATTTTTTTCCTCCATGTTTGTCGTTTTAGTTTTGATATGGATGAAAAATAAATGTATATATTTTTTGTATCCCTGAGCTTCTTTTGTGAAGAACTTTCATAATACTCGTACACAAGTACAAGTACTTTCTCATGTTGAATTGTAAGAAAAAAGTTATTAAAAACAAAAGTTTATGTTAGACTTTTAGAAAGTTTAATTTAAGTAGGCTATTATGGGGACCTACAAAGGAAAAATTTAGAATCTAGTAAAATGTGCGATACAAAGTTTTAAATTTGCAATATTATCATTATTGATAAATTAGTTTTGATTTATAAAAATATTTTTTTTTTTAAATTAATGCAGTCGTCAATCATACTCACATTATGATGCACCAAATTGAAAATGAAATTAAAAAAAAAACTTAAAACTTTACTTGTACATTTAAGCTACTTATTTATTATGGAAAGAAAAATACAGTGTTTTTGTTGCCCCTATGAAAAATTTGGAAAATCTGAAACTGTTTTTGACTTTCTTTATCATCTTGCAATCATATAAAAAATGTGGTATAATTTTAAAAGTATTTCACAACGAAATTGAAAGAATTTTTAAAGTGGCACAATTTCGGTTGTAAAAAGATATTGATTTCAATATTTTTCTATATAGTGTGTTTCGCTATCTTATATTGGGTGATATCAAATATTTAATACCGTTTAATAGTTTTAAAAAATTGGGCGTGACATTCAGCCCATAATGACCACAAACACTGATACAATATATATGTGTGTCAAATTTCCTGAAAATCGGTGCATCCTTTTAAGTGGGCGTTGCATCCAATCAAGATATATAACCACCTCCGGCATTGGCACTAACTTTGATTAACGCACAAACAAACTTACACTTCATTTTTATCTTTTTCTACATAGAATTGAAAAATCGTAGTTTATATTTTTTCATTTTTTTAAATTAAAGTAAATTTATAAGGAAATGTTTTTAGAGAAACTACAATTATTTTTTATCTTTGTTAGTAAAAATATTTTAACGAAATTTTGGTTGATTAGATCCTTTATCGTATCGAAAGTCGAAAACCCTAAAGATCCCATATTAGTACGTTGGAATTTTAATAAATATGATTAAGGACAAAACTTCTATATAAAAGAGGGTGTAAACAAATAGAGTTATTGGACTTGAAATTTGTTACAAATATAGAACAATATAATAGCAATACAATTTAGAAATTCCGTTTTTTGAGATATTAAAATTTAATATTTATATGATTGAATTTGACCTTTGAACTTTCGAAATATGTACAAATTTCACTTATCATTTAAAAGTCAATGGGTTTTTTTAAATTAAATGAAATGAATTAAATGAAATCTAAATTATAATTGTGCAATATATATTTTAGGAGTTATGAGCAAAATGCTATGATTACTTTTGGAACAAATTAAACGTTTTCATTTTTGAAACGCAATATTTTTGGCCCGGGAATAGTATTTACTCAGAAGAATTTGTGATATGAAATTGAATCAAATCAAATCCGAAAATATCTGTTTTTTGTCTGTTTTGATATGGAATCACTTTATGGCATATTCCGTACCTACAACTAATTATTCCTTTCACTCTAATTGTAGCTCATCTTACACATGAAAGTGTAGGACATACAAATTGTTTGTGAAGTGCAAAAAACAAAAACAAGCATGTGTATAAAACATACTTACATTCATATGTATGTATGTTTGTATGATGATGGTGGTGATGATGAAATGAAAACTTAACTAAAGTGTGATGTATTTTATTTGTTCACAGTTTGTTGTTGCAATTGTTTTTTGTTATTATTGTGTTACATTCATTTATTCCCCCATCCTTTCTTCATGCCAAGTTTCCCCTGCAGGCCATTTTTTTCTTTTTTTCTATAGCAGTGTTTTAAGTTTCAATTATATTTCAAGTGTGACTTTGAGTTATTTGAACATAAATAAAATGTTGCAAAAGTTTTGTAACATGTTTACCATTTTTGTTGCTGTTATATATTTTAAGCTTGGGAAAAAACATTTGATTGTTTAGTACGTGTAGTGATTTTTTGGAATGTAAATAATTAAAACAGAAAAAAATTAAAAAAAAAAAGAAAAAAAATGAAATGAAATGAAATGGCAAACTGCAACAACATTTTATACAGTTGACTAAATTGTTTCAAAAACGTGTGAGAAAACTTAATTGGAAATTATTTGAAAACATTTGTTGTTTGCATGTTTCTTAGAAAGGAAACCCAGCAGGAATAGCTCTAAAGTTTTTTTTTTACCATAATCTCTAACAATTGTCGTCACATCTATAGTAGCATGTCGGTGACATATTTTGGCAGGGCAAATACTTGTTGTGACGTGTGTTAACAAAAAAATATATATTTAATGCTTAAAAAAATGTTTAAGAAATTTATTAAATAGTTTAACAAGTTTTATTAGAGAAAATTTTAATGAAAAATACAGATATTCTTTTGTTGTCCTGTTTGTGTAAAAATAGCTAAAAGTTTTTTATAAATTTAAAAATGTCTTTTATAAATATGAACAATAAAACATATTTCTTAAATCTAGTGATTAAAAAAAATATTTTGTATTGTATGCATTCTCGTCGCAAATTAAAACCCTTCTTGGGATAATTTTTTATACCCTACACCACCATAGGTGGTTGGGGTATTACGTGTTTTTTTTTTTTATAATTCTGCTCAAGCTGATGATTTTCATGATGTTTGTAATGCATAGTAACACACACACCTTAAAGTATAACATTGTGCACAAAGTATAGTTGGCAATTTTGAAGATAATTTAATGAAATTTGGTATGTGAGATCGGTTCACAATTGACCATAACTCCCATACAACACCTTCCTCAAGAAAACACATAAAAAGCGCATAAATCCAATACGAATGTTAGAATCAACTTAATATTCGACACAAATAACATTATCATTAATGTTATCATAATTTTTAATTTATGTAATAAATTGTAGAAATAAATGTTTGAAAAACTTTTTTTCCGGATTGAGATTTTGAGCATTTATGTATAAAAAAACTGGGAGTTTTTCTAATTCATTAATTTTAGGACAAGTCAGGTCATATTGTGTTAAATTTTGAATATGATATCTTTGTTCGTTTAAATTATATTTCGATTTAAATATTAAGATTATTACTCCAAATCAACTCGAAAACACCTCAGCTTTAACGATGTGAAGCTGTGCAAAAGTTACAAAATTATTATTTAAAAAGCATTTTGGAACCACTGTGCGAAATGACGTTATTTCTATACATGCCTAAATTTCAAATACAAAGAATGACATTCAAAAGATATTTATTCTGGTGAGTGTCTGTGCATTATTTAAAAATACTTTTTTTTATTCTTTTCAATATTTTCAATAAATGCTGACGCCGTTTTCATTTATATGTTCATTGAAATATGTATAAAGTACCTTAAAAAAAGATGTCTGAGTATGTTGTATAAGTATTTAAGTATTTGGCAAACAAGCAATTGTCATTGAATGAAAACTTAAAGGCAAAGGCAATGAAGAGAAAACGACAGACATACGGACAGATACATACATACAGACAGACAGACAGCCGTGTATGTATAAATCTAGGGTCTTAAAACTTCTTATTGAAATGTTTTCATACATCTAAGACCAGTTTCTTAACAAAACCTTACTATTGATCATAAGTATTGAACTGAAAATCCTCAGACAATCATATGCCAGTACATGAAACTCCCTTTAGAATTAGAAGAAAAAATATTTAATTATTATTCGTTATGATTTTTTTTTTAGCATAAGAATGGGTGTCAAAAAACTAAAAAAAAAACGTATAAATAAATATCATGAGAATTATTTTAAAATCAATTTTAATACCCATAATACAAACATAAAAATTCTAACAACCAGGCGCTGATGCACACACACACATACATAATACGTTTCATCATACAATTGTTTAAATGATGCAGTGGTATGACAGCAGCAGCTCGAATAAACAAAAGAAAAACAACAAAAAAATAAAACTTAAAAAATGTGGGTTGTAACGGGAAACACTTCCTTTGCCACTGGCTTGTTTTAGTTTCATAATTCCACTCATTTGTATGACAATGTGTTGCACATTGTGTGGACTGTGTGTGCGTGTGTTGTGAGTGGTATTATAGAGGAGAGTCTTTTATGGGATACGACATTTGAACACCATCATAAATATTCAATGACTGTCTTTTGTATTTTCAAGCAACTTACAGGAAGGGGGTTTCTATTCATTTCTTTTTTTGTCTGCACCCATTCATATCAATGAAACAATTGTAGGAATTAACGAGTATAGAAATGAAATTTTTTTTAGAAATTAGAAAAAGTGTGAAAAACATTTCTTACAATAAAAACAAATTATAATTGTAATGAATTCCACAAGGACACGTCAAAAAAACATTGTGAATTATAGCTGGGACTAGAAAAGAAAAATATATCCCTTGTGGTTTACTAATTGATGAAAGTCCTTTTCAATGGAAAATAATTAAATAGAAAATGAAAATTTTTAAATATTATAATAAAATACTAAAAATAAAAACGGAAAAAATGCTCAGACAATAATTTTTCTTTAAGAAAATAATTAATAAAGACAATATTTTTCAGTTCTATGAAAATCTACAGTTAATTAAAGTTAATGTCCTTTCGTCCGTAAACAACCACTTGAATTTAATTACATAATATTCTCGCTTTGTGACCTTAGAGTAGAGTAAGACAAAGAATTTTATTTGAAAGATCCTTAAATGCACAAAAATATTATCTTTAAAAAATGTCAAGAAATTATTAATCTAAATTTTCAAATGATTTCAAAAAATTTTTACAAGTAAATTCAATAATTAGAGTTTTGGTTCTTTCTATATTGAATTGATGTTATATAACAGCTCAAATACAAATATAATTTTTATAGTTCTAACCAGTACTTTTGAACTCGTAAATCTTTTTTGGATAACTCTTCTATTAGAGATTAAATGGTTATTTCATCCACTTTTTTGGAACAATGTGTCCATTATATTTTGCTCTTTATGCTCTTCATTTCGCTTTTCACAAGAGGCCAATATATCTCTAACGGTCCTAGATTTTTTAAATAAATTCGTTCATAATCAACCGAGTTATAGGCCAAAAACTAAAACAAACATGTTAGGAATATAAATACACACACAAACATGTATATTTAGCTTTATGGGGACTATTAGTGACTTTTTTGTTTTTGTATAGTCAAGTTTTACTTACCAAACCAGGCTTTATATCAATAATAAAATTGTCCTGATACTGTTTTATGAAACTAGAAACAGTTTTAACAGCAGAATTCTTTTGCTTTGAAATCAAAATATTTTTACAAAAAAAAAAAAACAAATTTTAAATAGAAAAATATATAAAATTTATATGGATACGTATTCATATATATTAAAAGAAATTGTGTTTTTAATTTTCCAAATTATCGCTTATTATCAGTATGATGCGCTTGTGCCGATGTTTGTAACGCAAAATTTATCCAGCACCCACCTTTAGGTATACCAATCGACTCAGAATCATCATTGAATTAAGATAATTCAATGAAATTTGGCATATTGGACTTTTATATAAATCAATTTTTGTTTGATTTTGCTCCAATTAACAAAATGCAAAGAAAAAAGTCATCAACTAACAAAAATATATGAAAATAATTCATTCAATCAAAAACTAGCTAAAATTTGCACTTCTCACCAAAATGATTATATCAATTACTAAAAACAATAAAAAAATGCAAAACAAAAAATTATTCCCAATTAATAAATTAATTAAATCAATCAAGTAAAAGATTAAATGAATTAAAAATTTTTATAGAAAATAAAATGATACCAAAATTTATTTTTCAATTTTTTTTACTTGAATATATTTATTAATTTTTTTATAAAAATTTAAACAATTATGTTAATTGAAAAAAGACGGTAATATTTCTTTCTGTGTGATAATATTAATAACTAAATAGAATAATTGATTTTTCTGTTTTTTCTCAAATAAATATAATGAACTGAAAATTTATTAAGAGCCGTCAATTTATTAAAAAAAATATTAATAATAAAAATTAAAATTTTGAATAAAATTAAAAACGCATTTATTTGCAAAAAATTTGTCTTTAAGATCAGTGAATAAATTTTTTTATTTTTTGGTATAATTATGATTTTTATTTATTTATTGAATCAATAAATTTAATTTCTTTCAGAAAATGGTCCAAAATATAATTTTAATTAGAATTTTTAAATAACTCTTTTGAACAAGTAGTTTTTGAAATATGATTCAATATATAATGTAATCTCTTTAATTTTACATATGGAGATAAATCAATACAAAAAATTTGGGCTAGACGCTTAATTCTTCTATATAGCATTTAAAGAAATTTTGTAACTATGTGTTATATTATAATATTAACTAACAGAAAAAATTAAATATTTTCTCTGTGTAATTTGTTTGCTTTTAAACTGCATAAAATCGGTTCATAATGTTGGGCCATATTTGATAAAGACTTGACAAAGATCTTTTAAAATTTACATAGTTGAAAAATATATAAATAAATTAGCATGATTTTCAAAACCTTCTTATTAAGTATTTCCATAAAAGTTAAAAAAAATGTTCCTTTTTTTTTTTGAAAACACTTGATAGATTTCTTGCTGGGTTGTTATCTCGATAAAATAAAGTAATTTCGTTACACAACGTAATTTATTTTTTATTTTATTCTTGGAACAAATAATTTCCTTTTCTCACAAACAGAATGTCATAATTACACTTAACCTCATCCTTTTTTGTAGGTTTCAAATTAAATGATGAAATTAATTTACACAAAACTTTTTTTTTACTTCACTTACAATTCAGGCCAATCTTATAAATATTTGAAATATTCGAATTCCTGTAGTTGTAGTTGTCTTTAACTTTCATATCCATATAATGCGAATAATAATGTATTTTATTCATGAAATACAAATTAAATGAAGCAGGAGTCATACACAATATGAAACGAATCTTAAAGTATGTCTACAAGTATCTACTCTATCAATATGTTTTACGTATCTTTACTACTCGTTTTTCATACTATGCCATAAACATAAATAAGACCCACCAATGACCATTTAAACTTATTTTAACAATTTGTATTGTAAGTTTATTCCAACATTATTTCACCACCATCATAGTCTTCATTGCCATCATCATCATCATCATCAAGCAGCAACAGCAGTGACATTAACTAAAGTTCTGTTTGTGTGTTAATGTATGTAGTACTTCTTTCCTACCATACAGGCTACTGGTTCTGTGTAATCACACTTAATCATATTCGGTCGCATTCTAAAAACCCTTTCGTTACCATAAGTGCTGATGGAAATGATGGTTAAAGAAAAACTTATTGAAACGTGTGTTGAATTTCTATCTTCATTGCTAGATGATCATCATATTGATTTTATGTGGAATTGTTTTTTTTTTTTTGTATTCGTATTCGTATTGTGAATTCATTTCATTCATATATTTAACAAAAAAGGATTGAGTGTCTGTCATCATTTATAGATTTCTGAAACAGATAAGGCAAGGAATTAATTCTTGAATGACCATACACGTTTGTAGCCAACACAATATACCGAATAAATAATTTAGTCAGTCTATGGGGAATTAAATAAATTTTTAAATGTAGAAGACTACGTTGACTGATTGACAGTTGCTCAACACTAAAAGAAATATGTTGACATCAGTGCTTGGAGTATTTTTAATTAATCGATTGTTTAAGGAATTTTAATTTAAAGTATATTAAATAAATGAAAACTAAAAATACAAGTTTTATTTCCTATTTAATTAAATATTTACCATTGATATGTTCTTTAAAATTTTGTTCACATTTTAATTAACTACTATTAAAGTATAATTGCTTTGAGGTCCTTACATGTAATGTAAGTTTTTTATTACACTGCGCGACAGTAAATTTACACAAAAAAAGTCTAGTCCAAACTAGTTATCATATGTAATAAGATTATGTACTACTTTTTAAATATATTCATTGATTCAAAAAATCTTAAGAAAATATCCTTTGACAAATGTTATCTTTTAGTATTAATTTTTAAGTCTATATCANNAAAGTCTAGTCCAAACTAAGTTATCATATGTAATAAGATTATGTACTATTTTTTTTTCTATAGAACGTTAAATTTCATTTAAAAAGGATAAGATACATATTTGAAAGAAATTATAAAATGAGTACTGAGCACGGAAAATCCGTGCATATATAAACTAAATAAAATACTAACTAAACAAAGCGATTTTTTTTTTTTTTTTAATTTTTTAATAATATTTTTATTTTGTTTATTATTTTTCCACACATTAGAAATTATAAGCCAAAAAGTAACACGGATTCTTTCGTGTGCAGTAATTAAATGGAAATATTATATCAAACCAATATGTGTGTCAAATGAAAGCTAAAAGATCCCTAAAATATATTGATTGCTTCAAAAAATCTTAAGAAAATATCCTTTGACAAATTTTATCTTTTAGTATTAATTTTTAAGTCTATATCAACCTGTAAAAGGATTAACACACTTGGATAAGACTAGTGGACATCTATCACAAGACTGTGTTAGAAGTTTTGCTTCAGGATGTCAAATTTTGTGCTTGAGAGTTTTTAAAACATTCCAAAGATAATTTGTATTTGAGAATTTAAAAGAAAGAGATGCTATATAATATATAAAATAAAATTCGCTACAGATATAAAAGATCGATAATTTATCTCCAAGTTTAACCTTAAAACTTTTAACGTAAAAAACTATGTTTATATCGTTATGAAAGTAATATTTTTGTCTTTAATAATAAAGATCTACCATGGTTATTTAAGAAGTTATTAGAAATTAAATAGGTATTCATATGTAAAGTTTTTAAATTTTTTTCGTTTTTAAAACAGTTATATTTCCGGACCAACAAGAACCATGGATCTGAAATCTCATGGTTCGGAAACACTTCCAATGAAAATCAAGACTTATAATAATTTCATTGAAATCGGAGATGTCAAATCCGATTGCTGTCCGTTTTAACATGAAATCACTCAAAATATTTTTAAAAATATTATAAAAGATTTTATCGCTCCTGTATAAATGTTAAATGACAGATACGAATCTCAGTAATTTTTTAATAAATTAATAAAATTGCAAGTCTTTAGCATAATTCTAATAAAAATATACTAACTATACATTATATTAGAAATCTAATTTAATGAGATTTAAACTTAAAACATTTAAATAGTTTTTTTTATTATATTGCAGGGATTTATATCTTACATTTGAAATCCTATAAGACTGATATAATCTTGGTAAATATTTGAAATAATTTATTTTTGTTCAAGATGTGTAGTTTTTAAAACTGTCTACTCCTTTTGAGAAATAAATTGACGTCCTTGAGATCTAGTTTAATTGCGTTAAAATGACGCAAGAAATAATTAAAGAAAATTATATAAAAAATAATTAAATTTTTTATATAATTTTCTTTTAGTGCATTCATGAAATATTTTTCCATTAAATGTGCCTAAAAAATGTTTGCGTTCATAAATTTTTCTATTTACAAAAATAACAATGAATTTTTTATGTTTAAAAATTGTTTTTGTTTCATATTGATTACCAGACTTTTTATGCAAAAAATAAGAAAAATTGTTATCTATTGTATTATTATCCCTTATATGTAGATATGTTGCTAGAAGGTGTATTTTTTTTTATTAAATTATTTATTATGTATTAACGTCTGTGAAAAAAAAAATTTAATATTGTACAACAGATGGATACTTCTGTCAATCATTAATTCGTACATCTTTAAAAAAAAAATTGATAATTTTTTTATTGATATGAATTTCTAAAATTATATTATTTTTTTCCTCTGAAATAATGATTATATTATCATAGTTTATTATAGATACCCATACATATATAAATATATTCCAATATAAATTCATTTCTTAGAGAATTGTGTTTGATGACTAATATTAAAAGATTTATAATTATAAATAAACCATCAGCTTTCGTCATCTGTTCACATTGCGGTGTAATTTATTAAAAGTGACAATTAATAAAAGTTAGGTAACGGATAAAAGTAGACAAAATTATCTGTTCATAGCAATTACAATAATCAAGTAAGGTTATGTTAGTTTCTTATATGGAGCAGATAAAGTTAAATATTTTTTAAATTAAAAAAATATTATAAAACAAAGTTTTCATAAATTTTCAAATAAGAATGCTTTTAAAGTAAAGATAGATCTATAAAATTCTGATATTTACTTTTCTTCAATTATTTGTAAATTATTTTTTGGAAAATTTGGAAAACTGAGGCTGAAACTGAAACTTTTAATTTTTCAGAAAACCGTGATCACCTTTTTTTTTTGCATCATTTTCGATTTTTTTTTTTGGAAATAGACGAACGAAAGAACACACATAGAATTATATAAGAATAATTAAATTCCAATATTATTTTTTAACATATATTAAATTTAAATATTAAAATATTCATTTTAAGTGGAAAAATGCATATATTGAATTTTTTTTTAGTTTTTAATTACTTACAAAAAGAGAAAATAGATGAATTATTACCGGGAAAATGGTTAATAGTTTCTAAGGAAATTAATTTTAATTCAAATTTTAAAATATTTTATAAACATTAGTACTTCAAAAGAAATAAACAAGAAGTATAAAAGAAGAACATCCTACCAATGACAACACAATGATAAATTCATGACATTTTCAGGCCTTTTTCAGTTCCTTTTTTGCTGAGTTATAATAAATTAAAAGAATTTAACGTGATTACTAAAATATTGATATTAAAAGTGTTGAGAGAAATTCGTTGATTTAAAGGAAATATTCAATAAACAAAAATCACATCGTTTAAGGAGTTTTCCTACATCGAAATCCCTACAAACATTTGGAAAATATCTTCCTAGAAAATATATATTGAAATATATCATCAAACTATCGCTCGTTTTCAGAAATTTGATTATCCCCTCCACAATAATTTGATGATATCTCATTGAAATCATCTAGAAGAAATTAACGCAATACATACTTTTATTTTTCAGTCACATTTTTCATTTGTCGATTTTATTTAGAAATTTTTAAAAATATTGCAAATTATATAAAAATATATCTTACCTGAGCGTTAAAATTGTACAAGCTTTATGATGTAACGATATAAATACATAATTAACAAGATGGTTAGCATTGTTTATCATTTTATTTAGATATAAAAAGATGCCTGGACCTCGGGATTTGAAATTATAAAATCCCGAATCCCGGGATTTGCAAAAACCAGTCCCGTTTGACATCCCTAATACCTTTTATGAGTGTATGTCGGATACATTTGTTGTTTAATAAAATATTTTTCTATAAAATATACGTTTATTATTAAGCCTAAGAAAAAGTAATATCTGATGTATATAAATTATACTCCTCTAAACATTCACAACAGAATTTACTTACATCCATTCATATGTATAAGACAAAAACACACATTGAAAAGTTGTAAGATTTTTTTTGTTTGATAAATCGTTAAATATTGAATTAAATATACAAACATGTATGTAGATTTAATGTACATATATTTTATGCCAGCATGCCTGATGACTAGAAACGACGACGACAATGATGATGACGACAACGATATGAAACGGTATGGTTTCAATGGTTTATTATGTCTTAACATTTGAAACCCTTATGTTTTAAAAGTTGTGGCGTTTCTTTACGTTTAACATTTTTGTTTATGTGCGAGTGTGTCTTTGGATTTTTGTAAGGATTATAAATGAGATTTAATCTATATTGATTTATTTCGATACGGTTTTAATTTATCGTCCATATAATAGTAACCATAATTTATAATCATAGATAATGTGTGTATGTTTTATATGATTATCGAACAACACATACATATGTATGGAACGAGTATATGTTTGTTTAAAAATAAGTTAAACGTATGATAAGATTGAGAGAAACTCTATATGACGGTACCTTTGATACTCTATAGCTTGTATTTTATTTTTAAGTTTAATATTAAATGAAGGAAAAGAGTGTTTATGTAGATGTTATAATGAGTTGGTAAAGTTGTTATTTTATGTAAATATAATTTTAGATTAATAATTGTGATAACGTTTTATTTTTCAAAAGTTTTAATTTAAATTAAGTCAGTGATTTGTGTTTAGGTGAGCCAAATAATTATACATTAGGGTGGCGCCAAATGAAAATTAACTTCATTCTACGATATTGCTTATCAAAATTTTTGTTCTGACATTACACTATCGTGAGCTAAATTAAAATAAAATTGGGCTTTTTTAGGACGCACTTTTAATAACATAATAAAAATCTACGGTAAGGTCTAAATAAGTCCAAAATTTTGCAATATTTCAACACAAATTTTTTAAATTTGAATTTTTTATAACTTAAAACAATAGGACCTTAATTGGAAGTGTTTCCGAACCTTGAAATTTCAGACCCGTGTTTCCTTTCGGTCCAAAAATATGATGGCATAAAAAACAAAAACAAAGTTAAAACTTTAGATGTTGCTGCATATTAAAGACAAAGATATTACCTTCATAACTATACATTGGTACAGAGCTTTTTACATCAAAAGTTCAAATTTCAAAGTTGGAGATAAAAAAAGTTTTAACTGTTGTATCTCAAAAACCGTTTGTAGACATAACTTTTCTTTAAGTTAGAACGTTCTTTAGTTTAGGAGTTATGGACAAAACTAAATTATAATTATTAACAACTCCTTAGGTATAGAAAATAAAAAGTTAATTTTAGTGAAGTTTTAAAAACAAGACCATTACTTTAAGATTACTTTAGATCGAAAGTTCAAATGTCAAAATAAGTCTGTCAAGAAACAAACCATTATAGCTCCGAGAACGATATTTTTAAAATGAAAAAAAATTATAATAAGTATTAATAGAACTGTACAAAATTTCATTTTGGACACTCATTCGGTTCAAAATAGAAATTGAAGTCGAATTTATATATATTTAAAATTTTACACAAAAAAAATGTGACTTTTTTCTGTATTTTGTTTGATAACTCCTAAATCAATAGAGTTTTTTTGTAGATATTAAACTTTAATATAGATATTATCAATGTTGTTTTCTATTGAATGAAATAAAAATAAGTATTGTACAATTAAAATTTTAGAAGTTATTAGCAAAAAAGTGTGCTTAGTTTTTGAGAGAATGCAACCGCTTTTTGTAACGTTATATTTTTGGACCGTGAGAATTATTTACTCAGATTTGACATTTGCAATACTTAATATCTGTAGTGAATTTCATTTAAATCGATGACATCAAAATGTCTCTTTTCACTTCTTCTTTCATATTTCAATTAGCGAGGTTGTTTATGTTTTATAAAAATTTTTCAAAAAATAATTACCTTCATACACATATATTTTTATAAGACAATTTTTTATCTGAATTTAGAATAATTTCCGTTTTTCGAAAATTGAAAAACGGAAAATAGCGTTTCTGCTAGAGGATTATTGTGTATTATTTTTTCTGGTCCATTTTTTTAAATATTCAAATATCTAATTTTTTTGTAAAAATTTGTAAAATTTTGAACTTATTTTGACATGGACCTAAATTTTTGTTACATCGTTAAATGCGTGACCCAATGTGCTTACTTAAGATACCAAATTTTCATATTGTTTCTTTAACAAAAATATGAAAAAATATTGAAAATCTTATTTTTATTTGGACCTAGTTCAGGAAATGATAATGTCAGGGCCAAAATTTTGCTCTTACGGCTCCCTTTAGTAAAGAAAAATAAATTATTATTTATTTTAAATATCTGTTTTAATAAAATATTAATTTAAAACAATAGTAAACAAAGCATCAAACTATTCTATAAAAAAAAAGGTAATTCCTAATCGGACACGCATAAAAGTGTTAAGCGCCATCAAAACTTTGACAATAATGTTAAAAGCAATTATTTGGCTCTCTAACAAAAAAGGTTACTAACAAATTCGTTGCAGTATTAAAAACCCCTTTCTTTAGAAAACACATACTTTTTTCTAATTCAAGTAAAATAATAATTTATATATATATGTTATTTCCATGGGCTGCCATCCCTTTAGTGGTCCCTTTCGTTATGCATGATTATTTAAAATTTTTCTTTTTTAAAACAATCAATTTTGTTCCCCTACAAACACAAAAATATAAATACCAGGATTAAACCAAAAAAATGTTATAATATTTCCTAGTAAGCTTAACAATTGATACCTCCTACCAATTATATAGAGTTTGTATAGAAGATAAGAAGAAATGAAACCTTACCTATCCATAAGCCATTCATTTCATACATGCTGTGCTCATTTTGCACGCATCAATAAAATCATCATCGTCATTATCATGATCCGAAGCAAAAAGCAAACAGAACCGTATCAAAAGGTGAACAAAAGATATTCACAGGGTATATGGATAGAAAAAATAATAAAAACAAAAGAAATTGCCAAGGGGTAGGACAGACAGACAGACTGACAGACTTTTAAATGCGAACATACTATCCATATTATATCCAACAAGTAAATAATAAATATAATTTATAATTTAGTTCAACATTCATTCATTCAACCATTCATGCATTATATTCTATTTGTTCCTCCCTACATTTGAGAACAAGGCGAACATTTTAAAATAATCATGATTCTTGGCATTATTATTATTTTTTTTTTTCACCAACGACAATAAAAAAAATCTCATATTACAAACTCTGGCTTTTGTATATGGAATTGTATCCTACAAATGTGTCATTTAATAAAAAATGAAATATGAACGCAAAACTAAATAATAACGGAGTTTATAATGTCCTTGTTTGTAGCTTCATACGGTGATTTTGATTAAATGTGAAAATGTTGTATTAAGGTTACCAAGAGTTTTTATTATTTGAAATATTATTGTTCATAGAAGTTTTTGTTTTACAAAAATTATAAAATTAAAATAATTCAATGTATTATTTACATACCTTTTATTTACATCAGAAGTGTTATATCTAAAAAATAAAAAAAAAAAAACCTAAAGTATATCAGGTTTAAATTAATGCTTTTTATAAGTATATGTTTCTAAACTAACGATTGATCAATGCACTGTGTGGTAGAATCAAAATATTTCGGAAACAAATCTGTCACAACTTTGGGTTATTCACGAAAGTGGATCTTATATGGAAGCTATGGTCAATTATGAACATAAAATATTTTCTAAAACATCTCTGAAAAATTATTATTCACTAAAAAGTAAATGATAGGCATTTTTAAGTTTTTCTTATATAGGTATTCGGTTTTTATTCGAATAATTATTTAATAAATCAATAGAAAAAGCAAAAATATCTGAATTACAGATTTTTTTTCAAATCAGTTATTTGGTATTTTATTCGCATAATTATCGCGTTTTTATTCTAATAATTATTATTTAATAAAAAAGTAAAAGATCAGAATTTAAATATTTTTTCATATAAGTAATCGGTTTTAATTCATATAATTATCCCGTTTTTATCAATTATTAAATAATTGAACGAAATATATTGAAAAATGTTATCAGGATTTTTTCAAGTAAGTTATTCGATTTTTGTTCGATTCAGATTTCTATTCAAATAATTTTCTAAAAAATCTCTGTATAAACTTATTCAACATATAGAAAATTATAAATTTAAAAAATTTAGATTCCATGAATATGTAAAATTTTTGATCCGCAACCATATTTTTGTTGAATATATACTTGGTTCAAGCACCATAGTTATGTGCTTGATTCATGTCTTCAACAATAATATAGTTGAATAGCAACACTAATACGTGTACGGTCGAGAAACAATTACTATGCCTAAAAATAAAAAAAAATGAAGAAGAAGTAATTGGCTTTACTTCTTCGTCTTAAATGAATTATATATTTAGTTATTTGAAATAAATCTCTTAGGTATAAAAAGCAAAATAGATTCATCACCGGTGAATGATGAAACCTGAGATATTTCTTGAATACTCGTACAAGATGCCACCGTTTCTTATCACTCCGAAGATAATCTATGGTATAGTTTTATTTGCATGTTATCGATTTTAAATATTTTCACAATCACTGGATCAATTATATAAAATATTCATTTCTGGCTTCATCTTAATTAAAATATTTTTTTAATAATTCACTTTTTTAAACATATGAACATTAAGTATATTTTCAAGACGCCGACAAATAAATAGTTCTATTAATTCAAAATTACACACACTATATAATATTCAATTATTGAAAATAATTTATTTACACATTTATTTGATTTTATCAATTTAAAAAAAGGTTTTAATTAAATAAAATATTTTCTAATGTATTTATTGTTTGGTGACGTTTTTCTTTGTTGAACACATCTTGCTCTACTTCAAAGTACTTTTTTCTATACACTATTTCCATTAGAATATGTTATTTGGTATGTATTTTTGAAAAAAATCTGTTTAGTATATTAAAGACTTTTTTCTTAGACTTGATCTAATAATATATTTTAAATATAAAAGAGAAATATCACATTATCACCTATTTTTAAAAAATCTTAACTTCTAGTCTACCTTTCTTCACTTCATTATATTTAGACAACAACAGGTAGGATTAAAATCACCTTCAATACATTTTAATGATAACGAAATTATTTTTTCCATAAAAATCCTTTTGTTACACATTTAATCATAACTATAATTCAAGCCATAGTAAATGTTAGTAAAATTGTTTTTGATTGATTTTTGTTATTGTAAAATCCTTGTCATTAGCTGATGTGATGCTGGTAACGTCGCCAAACAGCTGCTTTTTGTTTAATTTAAAATATGTATGTATGTATGTAGTTAAGTACTTACACAACTGAAAGTACAAGTAGTATTCTTGTGAAGGCAGGCAAGTCACTCAGTTACTCAGACGTCTATCATCATCTAACACTTTATTGAGACTCAGTGGTCATCAATCCATCTTATTGTTGAAATATGTTTTTATTTTATCATCCATTAAATGTGTAACGCATTTAAACATCAATCATAATGAAATATTGATTCATTTTAAATTTTTTTTATTGTCTTTAAAATGAAACACACATTTTTATTTAATATTTAAGAGAATAGGACTAGAACAACAGGTGCCACAATTATTGCATCTGGTGTTTTTATAAAAAAAAATTAAAATGGCTTGAGATATAATTGCAAGATTCTTTTTCAGAGTAGTAATTTTTACTCAAAGAATAACAAAAAAGTTTAAATACTTACTTTTTTGCAAATTTTTGTTTTTAAAAAACTTTTACTATGGAGGCCAAATAACTAGGTATCTAAGGTATCCTAACATATATTAAATTCGTTCATTTAGAAACGTTGATCTTGCATAAAATTTGTGTGAAGGATAAAATTTTCATCGGAGAGAAAAAAAGTTGATATTTTCGGGATCCTTGTAAGAAATGATGAAGATTGCACCAAGTTGGTCCGTCCGTGTGTCAGTTGAAATAGCCTTTATGAAGCCCACTGAGAACTGAGATATACAATATATATGCCGGACGATTCGAAATCATCTCGAGAATTTTTTTATTGAAATTCAGCAATATTGGTTCATAAATAGCATAGACATGATTGATAAACCGGTTCCTGAAGCCTCTGTATATACTAGGGATTTCATTTTTGTAAAGAAGGCTCGGACATTTTTTCTGAATTTTTGTTCTGAAGAAATTAAATAAATCGGTTCATTAATATCGGGCAAAACGCCAAAACTAGGTAATGACTTGTATTTACGGATGTAGTTACTTTTCAATAATAACAACATACTGTCTACATAACATGAAAGTATCTTATTAACTACTTACTTTTAACCTGACATGTAATCAATTAATTGAGATCTAATTTATATACTTTTAGAGTCGGAAAAAAACATGAAAATACCTTAATTATTTATTTTTATGTGTCGAACGAAAATTAAATTTTGACAATTCAGTTTTAAATTATATTCTTTAATTTTATTAATATATGTTTTCAATAAAAAAATTAAAAAAAATATAATCATCTGTTTATTTTTTAATATTTCAGTAATAAAANNTTCATAAATAGCATAGACATGATTGATAAACCGGTTCCTGAAGCCTCTGTATATACTAGGGACTTCATTTTTGCAAAGAAGGCTCGGACATTTTTTCTGAATTTTTGTTCTGAAAAAATTAAATAAATCGGTTAAAACGCCAAAACTTGGTAATGACTTGTATTTACGGATGCAGTTACTTTTCAATAATAACAACATACTATCTTCATTACATGAATGTAGATTATTAATTGCTTACTTTTAACCTGACATGTAATCAATTAATTGAGATCAAATTTATATACTTTTAGAGTCGGAAAAAACGTGAAAATACTTTAATTTCTTGTTTTTATGTGTCGAACGAAAATTAAATTTTGACAATTCTGTTTTTAATTATAGTCTTTAATTTTATTAATAATTATTTTCATTAAAAAATTAAAAAAAAATAATCATCTGTATATTTTTTAATACTTTAGTAATAAAATGTAACTAGTTACTATTCATTTGGATAATAATGACTTCTGCAATGCATTGANNGCATTGAAATTAATGAATTATTGAATAGCTTCGAAGTAATTAGTAATTAGTTCTTATAAAAAACATATAAGCAACTACTTACCAATAATATATACAGTAAATAGGCTCTAATGCAGGCGCGGATCCAGCTAAAGCTTTTGGGGGAGGAAACTAGAATGATTTTCCAAACTATTTCCTTAAATTTTATGATTTTTT
>MINK01192206.1:0-13800 GCA_001735545.1 Phormia regina | reverse complement strand
CAATGGCAAGATCACCACTTATCAATACTAAACTTAATCAATGCATCAGAAGATTGCGATCCGCTCTGAAGAATGAAAAAGAATCTTAATTAAAAACATGTCTGCAAATCTTAGATCCTACTAATAAAACAGAATAGTCTTTGGAAATTTCCCATACATCTCCAAAATAGGCAATGGTCCAAAACTTCTAATGAAAAAGTTAAAGTATTCGCTAGTCATTTAGAAAAAGTTAGAGACCAAACTCACAATCCCATAAAGTTCCGGCTCTTTGCCATGAAGTCAGCAGTAAAAGGTCTTAAGGCGAACAAAATTACCTTACTATGATTTGTTTGTTGCCAAACTTAGCTCTGAGAATTATTTCATTTATTTTCAATACCAATTTACGTATTGGCAACTTTCCAAGTACAAAATGGTCAGTGAAACCAGGAAAGGCGTCTTACCGACCAATAAGCCTACTATCAATTTATTTAAAATTGTTTGAGAAATTGCTTCATGAGAGACTATTATTAGATCTTAATAGTAATTTTGCTTTTAGAAGAAAACATGGTACTATTGAACAAGTTAATCTAATTACAAGAAGAGGTTTTGAGAGCAGGCAGTATTGGTCTTATTGGCATATCTCAATCATTCGATAAAGTCTGACACGAAAGACTAATATATAAACTGAAACGTTAAACGTTACTTCCACAAAACGTTTATAATTTTCTAAAAAACTTTATATTAAATAGATATTTTTAAATCATATCAAAAGATGAGATTTCTTCACGCAGAAAAATGTCCGCAGGTATGCCTCAAGGAAGTATTTTAGGGACACTTCTTTATATAATTTATACATCAGATATGCCCACCGATACATCAAATTTTTTAGATGATACATCCTTTTTAATTCGCACACAAATCCTGCTATAGCATCCAAACACCTCCAATCCCATATCTCTGAGTTGGAGAAATAGTTAAACAATTAAAAAAATCAACGTGAATGCTACGAAATGTGTCCACATTACATTGCGCAGGAAAATTTTTCCTCCCGTTCGAATTAGACCTGGATTATAAGGTTCTGTTATATAAAGCAGTAATAAAACCTATAGTTATATGAAATCCAGTTTTGGGGCCGCCTCTTCATCAAACATTGAAAAAAATATAGAGAAGACAGTCGAAACTTCTAAGAATAATAACAGGTGCACTATGATACGTCAGTAATAGCAATATCTCAATATTCCTACAATTCGTGAGGAGATAAATAACAACTGCATAAAATACATTAAGAAATTTGGCTCTTGCAGTGGTAATATCAACATTATTTTAAGTTTATATTAAGATTTTAATACTTATTGTAAATTTCTGAAAAAGAACGATTCAATAAAAACTAATAATAAAATATATATCAATAATTAAAGTGATTGTACATATGGTATTGCCATATCATTTAAAGTTCATTAAATTCAAAAAATATCATGTCTCAGATAAAATTGCGTTTTGAACATTGATGTTGTGATGCTGCAGAAGAAATGATGTTAACAAATATCTTTTTTATCAAGAAATTTCTAGAAATCCTTGCAGATTTCATATCTTTAGATACCATAACCTAAACATCATAAATCTTCCTCTGAACATTTTGGTGATCAAATTCTAGTTGAAACATGTGATCCAGTTGCTCTCACTTCATATAATAATCCCGTTACAACATAACTACACTCAATTCTCCAAATACCGATAAAATATTATTTGATGCACAACGTTGTTATGCGGAAGCTGTATAATAATTACCCAATTTTGCAAAATACACCCTCAGATGATGATTATGTTCAAATTGTGTATCAGCCATCCACTAAGAGTTTTACCTCTAAAAAAATCGTTTCTCTGTTAGCAAAACATAGATATCATAATTTATAAATTTAACATTACTCAATCATGAGCTATTACTTAATTCAAAATCGGAACGAATTCAAGCGTTCAAAATATTGCTGTTCTCCCACATATTTATTTTTTCAATTCAAAAACTAAAGATTACATCTGTTTAATCGATGTTTAATACTTTTATATTTACTAATTTCAAAATGAAATGTATTTGACATTTTCCATCCCTGAATTACTTATTGTAAATTTTTGTAATAATGTTTTATTTTCATTGTTCCTTTTGGAACAACTTCGAATATAATTCTTTCTTTTTGATCACTTGGTTCTAAACTATCAAAGATTAAAAATCTCATGTGGCCCTTTTGAAACCCCATTTATAAGTATTTTAAATAAAATATGTAAGTTTAAATCCAAAATTAAGTGGTCTTATTTAATTTTAATCCCGGTCGTTCAGGCAACCCCTCCTACCAGCATAAATTTCCCTGTGCACCCTAAATACTCCTTTTAATTAATAATATATTTATAATTCGTATAAATCTTAATATTATTAACGATAATAATATTTATTATTTAAACTTATTACCCTCAAAAAATCTTAATTTTAAATGCACAAGTAAATAAAATATATATATATTTTTTATTTGCAAATTTAAACATGTATATTTTATTTAATTATGCATTTAGGGATCCACATTAGAAATGAATATTTTCGACCTATTCGTTTATAAGAATGTTCATGGCTTAAAAACTAAAATGTTATCACATGATTTCACATGATGTCAAAATGTTTCCTGAAAAAATTTTATTAACGGTTTCTTTATTTATATATTGAATTTACCTTTCTTAAGGCCTTACAATATGTATTCAAATCTTAAAACTAAAGACTACTTTATATCTATCAAGAGCATGCTCAACTGAATAATTGTCTTTACTAAAAATGAGGTGGAAAATTGGCTCTACGAAGCCTAGCATCCGATCAAACTTCTTGCAAGCGGATTAGGGTGAGTCTGCAATCTTGCAATATATTTTTCATTGCGTTTTGTAAGTTCGTCTATTGCAAATGGAACCTGTAAATCTCTATGAATATTCTCATTTCTTATATACAATGGTGTTCCCGTCATGGTTCTGAGATTTTTTGATTGTGCCTTTTGTATAATATCGATACTAGTTTTACTGGCTGTACCTCATAATAGAATATGTCCATATTGGTTGTAAAACGGTTTTATACAGGATGACTTTATTGTCAAGGCTTGATTGGCAGTGAATGCTTGAAGCGTTTAACTTCATATGAAGTCTCTTGGTTTCTATATGAATACGTCAAGTTAGTCGCCTATCTAAATGTATACCAAGGTATATGATCTGACTGGGAATACTTATGTTATTAAGTTTAACAGGAGGACAATTTTCTCTTCTGAGGGTGACGTTTTTACTTTTTAATTCGTTTACTTGTATACGCCAGTTTTTCAACCATGTCTCCATACGTCGAAGGTAAATATCAAGTTGGGTAGATGCTAAGTATGGGTTTTCGTGGGAACTGAATATTGCCATATTATCAGCAAACGCAGAAACAGCCAGTCCATCGCATACTGGTAAATTAGAAGTGTAAATTAAGTGCAATTTAGATCCAAGAACACTTTCCTGTAGTGCACCTGATTTAATTTCATTTTCTTCCGTTACAAATTCGTTATATTTTACACTAAATAATCGAGCAGATTAGTAAAAATTTAATTTTACATATTAGGTCCTTGTGCCAAACTTTGTCGAAAGCTTGCGAGATATCTTAAAATATATCTGAACAATATTTTTTTTAATTCTCCAGTTAGACGATTCACTTTTTCTATGGTTCCATGTTTTTTACGAAAACCAAACTGGTGAACTGGGACAATATATCTATTGTCCAAGAATGGCATTATTTTCTTTTGAAATACTTTCTGGAACAGCTTTGACAAACAAGAGAGAAGACTAATAGTTCTATAAAATGATAGTATAGTAGAATCCTCTCCTGGCTCTAATATCATTTTTATCTGAGAAGTGTTCCACATTTTTGGAAAAACTCCTAGTTTTAAGACTGCATTGAAATAATAATATAAAGCTCGATAATTGCTATATTCGCTGGGTATTTATTCATAGATAATATATTTATTTTTTGTTAAATTTTTCTACTCTGGCGATACTCTTCTTTAATTCTTAATTACTCAACTCAACTTTGCAGTTGGTGATCTGGTTTGTTGCCATTCTCTTCTACATTTTATTTAAGAAGTTTTTGAATTTCACTTTTATAATGGTCCATAGCTAAATTAAGTAACGACGTAAAGTCGTACGCGCATTTGTTTATATCTTCCTTACATTGACTACTGATGTATTTTCTATATTTTAAATAATTTGTTCTATAAAAAGTATTAGAAGGATATTTTGTTATGTTAGTCCTTCCATAATATGTTACTATTATAAGAGAATGGTCAGAAGATAAATCATATCAAATTTCGGTAGTTAATGCATTTCGGTTATATTTTTAGATATGGCAAAATCTACGAGATCAGGAATTTTTCTAGGATCATCCGGCCAATTGGTTGGATGTCCAGGGAACACAAAGTCCATGTCATTTTTGACGATAAATTAGTACCTTACAGAGATGTCTACCTCTGGGATTTATCAATGTAGAACCCCAGTAAATATGTTTAGTATTATAGTCGCATTATCTCCTAGTATCTTAAAGAATAATTCAAATTTTTCCCTGGTCATAGAAAATCGTGGTGGGCAATACCCCCAGCTTAGCGTTAAGTCTCCAGCGAAACACTCAATGTTAATAGAAGTTGCCTGCAGATAATCCTTCGCGAATTGATCTAGGGCATTATATCTTATTCGAGTTCTAATTAATATTCCAAAGCACATGGTGGCTCTTCCATCCGGATGATTTTTAGAGTAGAATGAATAACATGTAATATAAAAATTGTATCTTTTTGTGGGATGAGTCTCTGAGACTAACATCATCATGATATTTCTCTGAGACTAACATCATCATAATATTTCTCTGAGGCTATCATTACATCAATATTTTGCTGCTTCATGAAGTATGATATTTCCGCTTTACGTTGGTTTAAATCATTTGTATTCCAAAAACATACTCTCAAATAACTCATTTATCGCTAAGAGAATTTGAATCGTTTGGTTCTGCGCTCTTAAAAGTTCTATTATTGCGTTCTGCATGGATAACATAAAATTGGTCATATTTTGGTTGATAGAGGTAACAGTTTGTGTAAGAGTTTGTATTAAAGTTTTTAACCCTCCCGAATTTCAGGGGAAATTAGGTTGCTGGAAACCCGTTTTCAAAATACTGTTTGATCGGTTTTGAGAATTCATACCCTCATTAACTGAATTCATACCTTCATTAACTGAATTAATACCCTCATTACTAACACTGTCTTCAGAATTTAAATGGTTAGTAATGGTATTTACAGGTGCGTATTCAACAATTCCATTTCTTTTTTGCTTTTGACTCTCTCTTAACACTTTGAACAATTCCATATATACTGGGCAACCGCAGTAATTGGGGAATTAGTGTTTTAGTGTGTCAGAACTCTTGGCAATTGCCGGATTGAACAGGTTTTTTTCTGTTAAGAGTTTCCTCTATAGTGACTCTGCGATTCAATAGATATCGCAAAGAGTATATAGGATGCGTTTTATTCTACTTAAACTTATCTTCATTCGGATCCATCTCAACCCTAAACATTGGTTGGGGAATCTTATCTTTATTAAAAATATTGACCACAACTATATTTCTTTAATAACAATAGTGAAACTTGTTTTTAGCTGATATGTATACAAGTTTTTGCTACTATTGTTAGGCAATGAGAGATTTTTCTATAACAATCGTCAGCGTATACTACAATTTTTGTTTCTTGTACGCCACCTTTTCTTATTGGAACAATGTGAAAATTGCTTTTACCAATAAGCTCAATAAATGTTTTAACCAAATTGTTGGGACTAGGTGGGGGTTTAGATGATTTTGTAATAGAACTATCATTTGAATGATTTTTTTTTCTATATCATCACTCAATAGGGCAAAACGGCTATTCATCAAGGGTTTATCAATTACCTTTTGTTTCTAAGCAGAAGTAAAACTTTTCTGGGGGCTTAAATTTCTTTTGTTAATACTTACGTATCTAAGCATACCAGTTGTAATTGGAGAATTTGTACTTATCTTATTGAGCCTGAAACATGACAAAATAAAAATTTTTTAAATTCTGTAATTTTTCGTCGTGAATGTGGTAACAAAATTAATGGCTAGGAGATTCTGGAACTCATTCGGCTTAGAAACACTTAGATCCTTACAAGCAATTGGAATGTTACCAGAATTACGAATCCAACGGTGCATGCAGAAAGATTGTCATCGAGACGGAATTTGCGGATAACTTTAAGATGCTAGGTTAGGTTTGATCTGGTATAGTACTTATAGAAACACAGGATCTTCATTCTCTTTGGATACTGTAGTGGCGGCATGGGAGACAAGTGCTTTTATAATCCCACTACCTAAGAATAGCCAAGGAAAACAACATACCGCTCGTAATTGGAGGTGACCATGCTGTTTGAGAAAGCTCTGACACAAATACGATAAGTGAGTCTATGTACGACTTTATTCTTTGTAGTAATTTAGATATTTTAAACATTAATAAGGTACCAACCTTTGTAAATGCTAAAAGAAGAGAAGTTCTCGATATAACGCTATTTCGTACTAGGCACTCTAATATGATCAAGGACCTGAGAGTCTTTAACGACTGCTCCTTCTATGATAATTTATACATTGATTTCAATATCGAAGTCTGTTTACTCAGGATATATGCAATTCAAGAATTTTTTTCTATTCAATTTAGGAATTAATTATTTTATAAATCACAAACAAATTTAGTACTATTAATTAACTGTAAAAAAAATAACTTTTTATAAATAATCCACTTTAAGAATATTTCCTCAAAAATGTTCAAACAAGTTCAGGAACATTTTGTGACGAAAATTGAGTCTAATACTGAAACAGAACTATTGAAAATAAAATTTTATTTAGTTTTTTAGTAATTTTTGATCCCTAAACTGCTGGAAAGATTTTAGCGAAACATTCAATAATTATTAATTCCTTAAATAAATCGTAAACAATTAAATCAAGCTTAACAAAGTAGATTAAATCTTTTACTTCTAATTGATTACAAATTTGCTGTTGAAATAATATCTAAATTTATTTTGCAAACGATTTAAAACAAAGACAATTTTTCTATCCAACGCAAACATAGGTAGTTGGGATATTATGCGTTTGTGTTGATGAGTTCGGAAAATATTTGCAAAATTCCCCAGCGTTACGATGTTGGTCTGTCTAGCCGACTGACTGTCCATATAAACTTCTTGAATAAACTAGCCATTTTAAATATATCTTGATAAAATTTGTCACGATTAATTATTTGGCACAAGGACAAAGCTTATTGAATGTGGTAATGATTGGTCCATTTTTTCATCTATACCCCATGAAAATGTTCTGCCGGAATAGAAATTTAACAATTTCATATTATTTATCAACTTTGTGTGTCTGATTTTTTGACGATTTTCGAAAACTAAATTGAAGATTTTTTCGTTATCGGCAAATCGTCGATAACAAAAGCTAAGCTAATGTTTGAATATCTCTAAACGAAACATTCAAACCTTAGCTAGTCTGGGGTAGGGCTCATTAAAATGCCCTGGGAAACTTCACTGTGGACGAACTGGCAGGAACTGGTTCTCTTCTTCGGCGTGAAGCTGTGGATCAGTTAGTCGGAGTAGTGCTTTCCTCCAGCAGATCTACAATATTGTGGTTGCTATTATGAAGAAGAGACAGTGCAACACTTTCTATACCACTGTACAGCTATCACTGAAATAAGAACTGCTGTAGTCTGCATGTTTGTCAGATCTCTCTGATATTAGGTGTGTTTGCGTACTTTCCAGCACGATTTATCCAGGAACTTTTTTTGAGAAAGTAAAAATCAATTTATTCTCAAATTGAAAAAATATTAACAAAAGTACGCGAGCAACATATTGCAGAAATATGCAGGTTTTTGTTCATAACTAACAAAAAGTACCATCTCCTTATTACTTAGTACATATATACAAACAGGCCTACTAAACTACTTGCCTATACAAAATAACAACAATGTTTAATAATGTTTTTGTGTATTTATATATTAACCAATTTTTTTAGTTTTTGGCCCATAACTCAGTTGTTTATAAACGAATTTCGTTGATTAAAAAAACAAAATTTCATAAAAATATTTATGACCAACCTGTTCAACAGCGAAACCTGTAGATTATATAAGAAATTCAAAAAGTCTAAAAATGGTTTTTTGCCGATATCTCAGTTATTTATTAACCGATTTTGCTAATTTTCATTACCGATTTTCTAAGGATATAATTCGACGTATAAAACATGTATATCCGATAACTGAAGCTTTATAAAAACTGATTTCAACAGACAGATGGACATCTTTATATCGACTCCCCTATCAATAAGGATTCATAATATATATACTTATATATACCCTTTACACCTGTGATGAAGGGTATATAATATTTGTGCAAATATTGTAATGCAGAGAAAAAATCTTCCTACACCCACATTAAAGTATAACGATTTAACCATATCCGTCCGTCTGGTTGACTGGCAGGCTGTCTATGTAAAGCTTGTGCGCAAAGTATAGGTCGCAATTTTATAAATAATTTGCTGAAATTTGGTATATATATATGATTTTGGTCATGATCGGCCCATTATTTCACCTATCCTCTATACAAATGTATGTGCCAAATTTCATGAAGATCGGTTCATAATTTACCATAGCTTCCAAATGATCCCCTCTTTCGAAAATCACTTTAACGTTAATATTATTTTAATATTCCATACATATAACATTTATATAAGTATAAGTCACCGTACAAAATTTCATGAAGATTGGTCCATAACTGACCATAGCTCACAAAAAAAGTGAATAAATAAACCAAAAAGTGAATAAATACACGTTAATCTTATTATCGACGTAATATTCTGTAATATTTTTTTTTATTTTCCACTTAAAACAATAGTGTAGGGTATCATATGGTCGGTCTTGACCGACTATACCTTTTTAATTAGGGAATTAGGGTATTCCAGGAGCGGATTTAGTTGATGTTAACATCGATCGCCTCAGTAGATGGAAAGTTGTTCAAAGATACGTTGTGCCAAAAATGGCTAAAACTCAACAAAAAAATTTTGAAAAGGGAGATTTGGTGATAGTATTTGATGAACGATGTTCCCCTGGTTAATGGCCACTGGCATGAGTTCAGGAGGTACATCCAGGCAAAGATGGTTATGTAAGGATGGTAACACTATTTTCAAACGGCAAAACTTATAAACGGCCAATTTCTAAAATCGTTTTTTTTTTTGCCAATAAATGATTGTTTCAAGTCTACAGAAAGCGATCTATTTTCAAAGCCAAGAGAAGCTTCCGTGTATTAAGTACTGTCGTTCTTTGTAGGAGAGAATGTTAAACTATTTGTATAATATTCACATACATATTTTGTTTAAGGGAATGTGAAATAATATTTATAACTACTAATGCTGTTATATCCAAATTATTTTCTTTTAAATATAATTTTTTATTAATCTGCACCTATTAGTGATTTGTTCTTTATTTATTTGCCATGTTTCTATTTATTTGTTATTTACTCAAAACCTGTTTTTATCTTGTTGCACTAGTATATGCATAATTTTATGTTGATTTTATTGCAATGATTTATTAGTAATAAAACATTATGAACATTATACTTCTGAAGATCAGCTTGAAACAAACTTAATAAAATAGAAATCTTAAACAATAAAAATATTAATGAATAAGAAACTGAAACGAAATACTATCAACAAATATTTATTAAAATATATGGGCAACAGAAAAAATGCAAATTTTATAAAAAAAAATATATTTATCACAATTAGAAAGTGTAAAAAAATCAAATTTTTATTATTTGAACATAAAAATAAGTTAGATGCAATTAAAATAATGCACATCGAATTAAAATCAACATATAAGTTTTGGTTTAATTGAAAAGGTTGTAAAAATACCCATTAATTAGTTACTAGAAAATTTTAAAAAATAATGAAATTATTTTTTTTTTTAATTTTCTATTAAACTTGTAAATGAGTATTTTTACCAATTAGCTAATAAAGAAAAAATAAATTTTGACAATATCGAATTCTTACGATTTTGAAAAAAATCCTTTAATCCATTACAGTTGGCAGCACCGTAAAAAATAATGTAAGAATGACTTGAAGATAATTTCAGTAAGAATATTTTGATATTTTTAATCAGATAAGTAGTTTTGGAGACATGCTTCAATCCGTATTGACTGAAAAAAATTCGTGACGCAATATTTTAGTTTAATTTTGTAACTCTGTGTAATTTAAGAATAATATTTTAACATGTTCACCTGACTCACAGATGTAGTAATTTCTTCTAATCGTCAAAAAATTTTAAAATTATTTTTTTAAAGCATAAATAAAAAGCACTATAAATATGAAAATTAAAGACATTTTATGTTTTGGTCAGACCATTGTACGTAGTAAACAGGTTTTATACTATAAATTTAAATATAATATAAGGAGTGCGATCGAAAAAATAATAATGTTTTGCCTCATAACTTTTTTCCGAATCAATATTTAAATATTTTTTGATCTAGTTATCTTTGAAAGATATGTCAGTTATTATTTTTACTTTACCATGTTGATTTGTTGTAAATTAGGTCAAAATAAGTGACAAAAAGATATACGCGCTATAAATTATTAAACAATTTAAAAAAGAATCAAAATGGTCTTATATAAATAATTGGCCAAAGAATTAAATATCTCTGCCAAACTGTTTCCAATGTTATTAAATAGTATCAGGAGAATTCGACCATTAATATTCCAATTCCAAACATATCTGGTAGAAAGGCACCTCTGTGAGCTCATTACTCAATGAGCTCAGTTACATGTAGGTAAGACCAATAAAATGATATTGGACTTTTGTGAAAAGAGAAGACTAAAGAAGTGTTCCAAAATATCAAAGATTTTAAAAGGAGATGGGCAAACTGTTCCAAAAATGTGTCTGAAACAACTATTAAATTTCAAATGAAAGGGTTACTGAAAAAGGTCTACAAGTTCGTAAATAGTGGTTAGAAGAATAAAAATTAAAATTTATCAGTAAAAAAAAAAAAAACAATGAAAATTCTATGATAAATCATTTCCAAGTTTTTGAGTGTTATGTTATAAGATTTTGTCGAACGCACTGCTTAGTAAGTATCTAATAAACATTTTTACATATTTAATATTTTTAAATAAATAAACTTTTAAGAACAATATTAATCTATGAGCATAAGCAGGTGTTTTCTAAGTTTGATTTTATCCAAGGGATAAATTTACTGACTCTTGTATAAACTCCAGGGTAGCCTTCCCTGCCACAACCTACTCCCCATGAAACAATTCCAACTACAAAGTATTTAACTCCGTTTGAAAGCAGTAATGGACCACCACTATCTCCTTGACAAGAATCCATATTTGGCCTTCCTGCACAAAGCATAGCAGATGTAATTCTAGAGCTTTTGTATTTTTGGTTTCTACATTCTATAATAGACATAATAGGCACTTTAACTTGGTTTACAATTGATGGTAATTCACCTCCTTCCGCAGTCCTTCCCCAACCCACAGCGGTGCCAATGCGACCTAAAATATAGAAGAAAGATAAAAATTTTTAAATGAATTTAGAATTAAATATAATACAATAACTACACACAGAAAAAAATTAGTTGGCAAATAGTTACTGTACAAAAGAAATAATAAAAATATATTTTTTGCAGTTGTATGTTTGAAAGACATTCTTGAATGCTAATTCAACACTAATTTTATTAATATTTCTTAAACCTTAAGATCTAACATTAATTTTCTTAAAACTAACTAGTGTCATTTGAAAACAATCACAAATATACTTTCTCTGTAATGTTTTATTTACGGCACATTTTTGTGGTTGATGATCGACAAGCTTTCATTGAAAAATATATTCTTTTTTTCAACAATAATATCAATCATATCTTCAATCTTGTTGTTACAATTAGAGTTAGTTTTTTATAAAATCAAATTTGATGAACTTTTCATGAGGTATAAAAAAATATTCTTAAAACGTCAAAATATGCTCGAAAAGGATCATTTATGCCCTAAAAATAACAAAATATGCACTAAAAATTACCAAATGATGAACCAAAAATTAAACAAAAAATAAGCCTTTAAGGGTAAAATATGCACTAATAAATCAATGCCAACAAATCAATGTTCTGTAACGGATAAATATTTTATCAATGGTTTCATTCAATATCCAGGAAAAAATATGCAATTGCATATTATGGTTTCCCTGCTTATTACACTCAAGTGTGAAGGATAAATGTTTTTGCACACATGTTTCCAAAACCAACGCACATGCGTATGTCCACAACAAATACATACAATCAAAAAATTATTAAGATCTAATGATCTGTCATAATGCAATTTGTAGTTAAAATTTAATATAACACTTAAGAAAGACATAGAAAAAGTAATAAAATGTCACTTATCTATTTAAATTAAAATAATGAAATATGATCAACTAAGTTCGAACAGTTACAAATACGTATATCTAATAAAATGTATTAAAATTTGATTATAGTAGTTAATATTTTACTGGTACAATATTTGGTCATATTTAATAGATGAAATATTAGTCGCTTTTTCTTCCTTCCATTGAGTGCTAATGTTCATTGTTAGCAAAAAAAGACATTAACCAGATTTGGGAACAGTAAGTTGTATTGCGAAATTTGCTGCTTTGTTTTATTTTATTTTTATATTTGTTTTTATTTCTTGTCATTCTTTTATTTGTAATAGTAATTTTTTTATTTTAATTTTAAATTAGGAGCACTTTTATCGATGTTAAAGTAAACATGTATAATTCTACACGTTAACTCCTAACGTATATAAATTTAAGTCTATGTAGAAATTGTCGTATAATCAAACTTATATTTTATATTCTTTTATCCCAATCGTATTATGGGATAGTACATGCTACCGACCAATTGCGATTGTCAAAAAATTCGGTTGTCACAACGAATCTATTCTCTCCGTGTAAATATTTTGTCGTTCCGCTATAGCATTCCAACATGATTTATTGATCTTTGAAGTAGCGTAGTGTCGGTTCTACAAAAGACAATACAATTTATCTTATAATTTCTAAAAACGAAAATCCCAATCTCCAATAAAATCCAAATTTTTATTTTAAACTTTTATAAATATATTATTGATTTTAAAAATGAAATATTTAAATACCTTTTAATTTCCACCATTACTGCTGTTGTTACTGTCTATACAAAAAAATAAATCAAACAAACAAACAACAACAAAACATTAATTATTTTTTCAGTTTCTGGCCCATAACTCGGATGCTTATGAATGAATTTGGTTGATTCAGAAAATCGAAATTTTATTAAAATATTTATGAACGATCTGTATAAAAATATGTAACTTAAACAGGGATTTCAAAAAATTAAAAATGCGTTTTGCCCGATATCTCGTACATGTCATTAGATAGAAGAAATTCTATAAGAAAATATGTGAAAAAAATATATGCCAGTATTTTTGAATTGCTTTTGCTATTTAACAAAAATAAAAAATATATGAACATTTTATTTCATTTATTTTACTCTTTTCAATTTTCTTAATTTTTCGAGTAAAAATTTAGTATTGAATAAAAAAGTAGATTTCCGAATCCGAGGAAACCCGGGAATCCCAGGAAACCCGAGAAACTTGAAATATAAAAAGAAACCAATATTTTGTCATTCCGTGTGTAACATGTCGAAATAATCGTTTAAGACCTCATAAAGTATATATATTCTGGGTCGTGG
>MINK01192204.1:6368-27692 GCA_001735545.1 Phormia regina | reverse complement strand
GATGATATCGTTGAAATATTTTTTTTATAAAATTTATTATTATATATATATATATTTTTTTTTAATTTTATTTTGTTAAAATTGCAATTTTCAAACAGAAATTTTTGTCGATTGAAAGTTTCTTATAAAAAATCAATTAATATTTTTTTTTTTTAATTTTCTTATAAAGAAATTATGGTTTTTTAAAAAAGAAAAAAATGTATTCGATTAAATCTCTTTTTTTTTTTTCTTATAAAAACTTTTTCCATTGAAATATTTCTATAATAAAAATTAGATATTCATCCAAAAAATTGCATATATTTTTATTGGATTGGAAGTTTTTTTCGAATCGAAAGTTTTATTCGAGAGAAATTTTCTTTCACAATGAAATTTTTCATAAAATATGTTTTTTTCTTTCTTTCTGTTAACACTTTTATAAAATTGAAAAGAAAATTTTATTCGTAAAGAATTAAATGTGCAAATGTTCATTTAATTGGATTTTTAGGTTATTAATTTTTTGTTAAAAGTTTTAATTTAAATGTTATTTTTTTAACATTTTTCTTAGAAAACTTTAGTGGGTTATAATTTTCTAATAGAATATTTTATTAAATAATTATTTTAATTTTTTTATTAATTTTAGAAACATTTTATTTGCATTAAAAATTCTATTGAAAATTCTTTATCGAAAATTGACTAAATTTCGCTTCTAGTGTATTTGTTATATTTCTACATTTATATTGCTCATAAGCAGTGTTGCCATTTTAGCTTTTTTATGGCTAAATCTAGCCTTTTTATTTTGCTTTTAGCTTCTAGCTTTTTTTGATTCTTAATAAAGCTTTAAAAAGGCTAAAAATTTATAAATTTTATTTTCAAAAAAATCACAATGTTAAGCATTTTTGAGTATTAATTCGCACAAAAAATTAACATTTTTTTATATTAGCGAAAATTTTCGCCTGCGGCGCTTCATGCTAATAAAAAATAATTATTATAATTATAATATAAATAATTATTTTTTAAAAAACTGTATAATCCATAGAGATTATTTATGTTGAATTTATATATTCAATAATATATCTTCAAGAAATACTAAAAACTAATGAGAACTGAGAAATAAATATGTTTTTAATAAGACTATATATTAGCCTTTTTCTGGCTTTATTTTTTTTAGGACATTTAGTCTTTTCTAACCTTTTTTAAAGTCTAATTTAGCTTCTTTTTTCTCAAGTTCAGGCAACACTGCTCATAAGTATTAAATTATGATTAAAACTAAAAATGGCAACAAAAACATAAAGTTAATAATAATGTAAATTTGTCTGTATTATACATTAACATTGAAACTATAAATAAAATGCCGCTTATTCTTGTAACATATACATGTTAAAGTTGATAATAAAGGAAGTAGTCGAATAAAATGTAACCTCAATTTAATTTTCATTTTAAAGATTAACTAATCAAAATTTATAAATTTTTTTATTTCAATTACTGAGAAGGTATAGTTTATCTTGGTGTACTACATAAGTACATTTTAGAATTTAAAACCTTTTGTATACACCCTTTATCATCTTATGCTTACAAGTTTAGTTATGTGTGTATTTGTTTTACAACTATTCTTTTTTATATAATCAAGCCAGTCGTCATGTTTGTACGTACAACATTACTCGGTGGTGAAAGGTAAAACTGCTGCGCATGTGCATTTGCATTGTTTATTATTACTAGTTGTTTAACAGCAACAACAATTACAAAAATAATACCTACAACAACAACTCTACTAATACTAATAATAATAATGATAATACGAGAGGTAGTATAACTGACAAACAACAATGCGAATTATTTACACTTATACCAATACCAATACATATGTATGTATTTATGTATGAAACACTTAAAGTGGTGTTTGATTGTTGGTAATGATGTGTATTTGAACACCATTCGTTTATATGTCTGTCTGTTTAGTTGCTTTCGAGTCAAATCTATTAAATACAATAATAAAAGTAACAACAACTTAAAGTGGCTGTAAGTAACCTTTTGCTTTTTGTAGTTTTTTTATGCTGCTGCTGTTTTGCAATCACTTCCTGCGTAACTCACGCGTTGTTTTGCTTTGTTTTTTCCTATATTGTTGCCACTATTGTTGTTATTAATGTTGCACGTTCTCGTCAGTTTTAATTAGTGTAACGAATATGGCAGCAATACGTAAATAGTAAGAGTGCGAGTACATGAGCATTACAAATGCACTTTTAACCACTATATTTAAGTTTAAGTGCATTTTTGTTTATTGTTATTTTTTATTTTTTTTTAATTTTTGCTCTCTTTTTACTGGTATTCATTTCATTGTTAATTTAATTTTATACAAATCATGTTTTGTTTATTAATCAGGGAGGGGGTGTGTTGGTTTGTGTTAATTGTAAGTGTTAAACAACATTTTATGGTTGGAGATTTAATAGAGAATTGTTATTTCTGAAATTGGAGTTCTTGTTCAATTCGCGATTAGTTTAATTAAGTTCGCTCGCGAATTTTTATGTAAAGCAACATATTTTTTATAATTAACGAACGAATTCTTTAATATTTTATGGATATAACTTCAGTAGCTATTTGCGTAATTTGAGATCGAACTGTTTAATGTTCGCTTGCGAATTTGAATATTTTATTAATCTGCATGTTATGAGTACATACCTGATGCAATACACATGTATATTATTATCCAACTAAAACTTATTAACAAAATACTAAGGAGTAACACATTTTGAAATATTTAAAATTTTTAATATTAAAATTTGTCAAACTCTTTCCAATGTTATTAAATAGCATCTGGAGAATTCGACCATTGATATGAAACAAGGTTCGAGCAGAGAAAAAAGGTTAATATGATATTTTGAAGGTCAAGAAAATTGAAATGAAAATGCACCCCTGTTAGCTCAGTTCTAAGGATATTTCGTGCGAAAAATAAATGCAAATGCGGAACTGAAAACATAAAATGTCCAAAATGTTCAAGACTCGAATGCTACAAAATATTTTTTTGAAGCCAAAAATAGAGCACAGAAATTAAAATCATTTCATACAAAAATGTTCATGATGTAAAATGTATGACGAAACATATGGACTGAGAGATTTTTTTAAGCTTCCCGTTGAAAATTATTTTTCTTTCATAAGAGAGCACAAAGAATACCAAAACAATTACCATAATGCTCACAGTGTCACAAGCATCAACAACATTAAAGTCCATCTACTGTTCGTCATTTTCAACCATAAACCTCATCTAGGGCGCTTCCTATTTTTTGTCATAATCAATCACCGACTGTGGAAGGTCAATGATTGACACCGCATTCAAAATATTCTCCGTGATGTCATCACCTGATCGATCCTCGTTCTACTCATCTCCTGGACGAGTAGAAATAGCTAATATTCTGAGGTACCAATTTATATAGTTAATTACACATCCTGTTTTATTGCAATATTTTTTTTCTTTTGCATTTTTTTATGTTGACAACCGCATACCCGGGTATGTTTTTCATTTTTAAATTATCATATTCTGAGTTGTAGTTTTCACATTAACTTGAAAATTTAGATGTTTGTCAACAATATTGTTAGCTATAATAAATATTTAAAAAAAGTTTTCATGACCAAAGTTATAGGTGTTTTTGTGAAGCTACCCCTTACATTTACAACCAGCATACCGGGGTATGTATAGAGCAATTTTTGGAAATTATTATTTAAATGCAATTAAAATATTTGTTTTGATAGTATGTTTTATTTTTATTAATACTAGATACATTACTTATAATAAATATAATAAAAATTGTTTATGAGGGATCGCAATATCGTAATATCTTCTGAATTTTCAGAACATACTGGTTTATAGAATTTTATTTATGTTTTACGTGCTTTTCTTCTGGAACATATAAAATAATTAAATATAAAAATTTATAATTCCACTTATATCTCTAATTTCTTATCTTCGGATAGAAAAGTGTTCATCACTTGATCTTACTGGGCCTGTCAACAAGCTTTCGATTCCAATTCTGGTAAAAAATGTCGCATAATTTGATATAAGAAAATCATATAAATATAATTTCCATGAGTAAAATTCGCAGGTACTTTACAAGATCAATGAATGTAATGGAAACCCATTTTGGAATTTGAATGCATGTGAAACAAATAAACCGTTACATACAAATGATGGGAAGGCATGGTTTTCTTTGAATGGGAAAAACTCAAAGGTTCATAAGACCCTTTTATTTTTTTTTTTAGCATCACACAGTCAATATTACGTAAAAACGGGTTTATTTTCACAAATGATTTTTAAAATGTCAAAATTAATTACAGAAAAATATTATTATCAAATGCCACATGTTTTCTTTCTATCGTTGGTTGTAACGATACGTATAAATTTTTGGTTGTAAACATAAAGGTTAATGAAATTATTAATGCTATGTATTTGTAGAATTTATTGCTGAATATAATTATTTGCCCAAAAAATGGGAAAACATTTTCCATTCTGTGGTCATACTGTGTTCACGTTAGGAACATTTGCCTAAAACCATTTATTTTATGGAAATATCACCGGAAAGAAATATTTGTGATCTTCAGTCAAGTGTTTTCCTAATGTGACCGTACCTTTTTTTCTTTTTTCGTTTAAGAGAAACAAAAAATACATTTTTTAAATTGATTTTTATAATTAAATGAGCTTTAAGCCATTTTATAATTGAAAAAATTAAATGCTCTAGCTCATAACATAACAGATGTGTAATAGTATACAATTTATGACATATTGGTAATAAAACGTCGGTCATTCACTACCTGTATTACGCATTATTTTATAGTAAAAGCTATAAAAAAATCCATATATTTTGTAAAAAGGATCAAAGTTAGTAAGACACTGACTAATGGAAGTGACGAGGCACATTTTTCTTAACTTTACTCATTTATTATATAATTTTGTTAAACTTTTAAATCCTGTTAAGCATTCATTATAATTTCTGAAAAGCTTTCAAAACATAGAAAGAAAACTTTAAAGAAAAAACATATTTTTTTAACAATTGTGATGAATGTGTAGTGTATAGAAAAGAATTTCTTAAGCAAGATGATTGATTTTCTATTATTAAAAAAAAGTAATAGCAAAAAAAATGTTAGAGACAAGATCATAAAATGATTAGATGTTTTCGATTGTAGACAAATAAAAAGAAAACTGCTTTGTTTGTAATCATTACTGGCATAGAGAGAATAATTGTAGAAATGGTTTCTTCTATTATAGATATGTAAATATATGAACATAGTTTTGCACTATGGATACAAAATATAAAAAGTTCAAAACTGTTGAATACATTTTTTGTAGACAAATTATCCTTTAATTTGTTACTAAATTACATTAAAGTAACATTAATAAAATTCTGTCTGTTTTACTCCAAATTTTCCCGTCCCATAGTGGTTGTCTACATATTTGTGAAACGTGTAAATGTAGAAGTGTTATTTGTGTGTGCTACTTCCTGCTGCCATAAATAACAATTTCGCATAATAATGAAGCAATAAAGTGCAGATTTATTTCAACAAATAAAATGTTGATTTATTGCAATACGCACAGCATGCGTTGTATTTATACTTTATATATTTTTTTCTTAGTTTACAGCTTATTCTACGATTATTTTCGTATTTGTAGGCAATTTTTTTAGTTTAATAAATAGCCTTACACACACGCACTCATATACATAAATATGCATACATGGACAGGTCAACTAAGCTTTATGTTTAAAGTCATCGTTCAAATAGACACTTGCTTTTTTAAATCTCTAGTTTAGTTTAAGACTTATGGGACTATAGAGAAGTATTGTTGTTGGTTTTGGTCATGTTAAACATTTTGTGTACAGATCACGATGTCTGTCTATGTAATATATGTATATATTTATGCGAATTGTTCGGATATTAGGGTGGTTCATGAAATTAATTGGATTAATTTCAAAAAATAAATAAAAAATGTTTAAGTTTTAGAAATGTTGCAGAAAGATAATCTCTGATCTCTGTTTTTTGATTGGAAAATATTTTAAATCAAATTTTTGGTCTTAAATTTCTTATTTAAGAGGGATAATCCTAATGTTTGTATGTGTGTGTCTACATATGAATATGTATGTATGCAAATATACTCAACAGAAATAAAGAAACAGTTAAGATTTGTTTTATTATTGTTACAGTTTACTAAATGTACACTCGTAGTATAATATTAGTAAAATGTTAAAGTCATTCATTTATAAAGGTAACTTTTCGTTATATAATAATATTTGGTAATACATTAATCGATGGCAACAACTATTTTCTTAAATAAATATCTCTGTTTTAGGGAAAATTTGGTTTTTCAAAACGAAAATTTTATTATCGGCAGCAGAAATTTTTCAAATTTTTTTTTCTATTTTGTCAATAAGTTTTTTTTTTAAATTTTCCAAAAAAAAAAAAATGTTTCATTATAAGAAAAAATGTGTGCCTAACCAGTGATGCCATTGAATATTTTTTAAAATACCTACACCTGACAAAACAAAATCGATTTTTCTCTACTCATAGAATAATTTTCCCCTACATAAAATCCTTACAATTTTTATTTTATTTTATATTATTTTATTTTATTTATTTACTATCGTCGATCATACTTAAAAATAATTAAAAATAGTTTTATTTATAATAATTAAAGCTATTTAGAGGAAAAAGAACCTCGTTTATAAATTTAAAGAAACTTTTAACTAAGAAGCTCTTAGTTTCTTCAGCTTCATCACTGAAGTTGTAGAAGAAATTAGTTATGCAAATTTCTTAATATATTNNTAAGTCTACGAATTACAATTTTAAACATATCTTGCTTATATTGACAATGTAGGTTTATAATAGAATGGAGTCTGCTTAAGTTATAAATAATCTTTAGATTTTTATTTTGAATAATTTGTAACTTCTCTAAGTGCGTTTTAGCTCATCTGGTAGACCAGACTTGACAACCATATGTCATTATGGGTCGTATGCAAGTATTGTATAGCAAAAGCTTATTTTTAGTGTTCAGTGTTGATTTTTTATTAAGCAGAGGGAAGAGGGCAGTACCACACCTAATAGCTTTGTTGCGTACATGTAATATATGTTCTTTGAATGTCAACTTTTTGTCTACTATTAAGCCGAGGTATTTTACAGACGCCTGGATAGGAATAGTTGTACCATGTATTGTCAATGAAATCCTTACAAGTTTTATTACTAAATGCATAAAAAATGCTTAAAAATTAACATTTGAAATCATATATAAGCTAAATTATTTTAAACTGCTGAAATTTTGTAATGGAAATATATCTTTTTATAAAAATACTACTTATGGAGGTGTGAAAATTTAGCCATCGAAAATAATTGCGACAATGGTTATAGCTACTAATCATAATCAAACGATTGTCATTTCATATGCGTTTTAAAAAACGCAAAATTTATTTCAGCATGTGCTGCAGTTCACTCGTTTTACAACTAAAAAAAGAGAATAATGAATTAAATTTTATATATTTGCTTAAAATTGCTAGAAAATTTTATTGCATTTTAACAAAGTGAAAAAAAAAACAAAAACATTTTAAATTTTATTTTTTCGCCAAATTTATTGTATTTTGAAGCCATGTTTAAGCAAAATAGAGAACTTCACTATGATATAAGCATGTGATTTAAAATCGCCCAATTTCTTGTGCCAATTTTATGCGATACGCGATTCTCATCAAATAGCCGAAAATTAATTCATTTAAGTTTATCGTCTGATTTTTAATTTTCAACTCGTCGCGTTCATGCCGGTTCATTGACAATAAAATATCTGACAATCAAATCAAATACTTACGATTCAGATGAATATATAACGACTTTGAAATGAAATGTTTCTTCTTAGGAGTTTATTTCAGAAAAGTTAACAGAAAAAGAACCTACATTTTAATGAAAACTAAAAATCTATCCGATTTTCCCTACGACGTAAATTTAGCGACAATAATACCTATATGTAGGGATTTTTTCCCTACTTCTGGCAGCACTACTGCTAACCGATCCGATTTTTTCTAGTGTATCTAATATTATTATTTTTCTATTGCTTTACAGCCAACAGCGCTAAAAGTCACACACACATACAGCAAAAAAAAAATTAAATATAATGAAATAAAATAAAACGGCTGACTACGTCGTATATACATACGTAATATACTTAAACGTAGTCAAACCAATAAACAAATAAATAGAAAAATTACTGTCTGATATTTAAAAGTGGCCTTTAAAAATGTTCTCAATGAACAGTAACAAATCTCTTGCAGAGTATCACTATTTCTAAAATCAACAACAGCAAAAAGATATACACACCAGACCTACTGACCAATCCGAAAGACATATACACAAACATACAATAAATTATATCCATACAGATGTTGTATGATCTAGCTAAGAACAAATGTATTAAAAAAAATAATCTAAACGAGATCTTAATCTAAAACAAGCAAATACTTAATATTTTAATATAATACATATATATATATATATACAAATATATATATATATTTGTGAGCTGAACTATAGAATATGCTGCTATTAAGATGCAAAGTTGCTAACTGAGATTCCTACTTAAAGGTTGTAATCTTGCTCATCGCGCAATCTTTTTTTTTAATTTATAGGTAAAATAAAATTTTTATCTATAGCAACAAAAATGATAGACAAATATAAATAATTTGAGTTTGTTAGTTTTTGTTTTTATTTAGTTTTTCTTCCCATTTGTGTTAACAAATATAATTAAAACAGTTGGTGCGAAAAATTACTTTAATGTTTAAAAATAAACAGAGAAAAGAAAAATAACGTATAACCATGTTGAACATTTTTTGTTACGAATTTAGCCATAATTTACTGCACGCTATAAAGGTAGCCCAGCAAAATATAAGCAATTTTTTCTTTACGAAAATTTTGTTATCTTCTTATCGATTAGAGAATTTTTCTTAACAAAAATCAATAACAGAATTCTTGTTTTTTGAAGAAAATTTTTGAATAAATTCTGTTTTATTGTTATCGATAAGAAATTTATATTTTGAGAAAAATAGGCTATCGATAGCGTATTTCTACTTTGGAAAGGTTTTGTTATCGATAGAATTCCTTCTTAAAGAAAAATATGTTATCGATATTTTTAAATTAAAGCGGTTATTATCGGTAGCACCAGTTGCTCTTAAAGAACTGAAATTTTCTTAGAACAGATTTAATACAACTTTGTTATCGATAGATAGAAGTTTTCTTTTTAAGCTTTCATTTCATTTTCTCGGTCACAATTTTTTACATTTTATAACTGAAAACTAATGTTCATTATAAAAAATATTTCATCCGATAACTATATATATTTCATCTATTTTTTTAGACATATTTCGCTGGGTATTTTAATTTAATAGCTATTCATAGCTCTGGTTAAATTTAGTTTTCAAATTTTTCTTTTTTCATAAAAAATTTCTACGATCCTTGTTTTCCACGTATATATTTTTTTGTGACTTCAGAAAAAAAAAATAAATAAATAAAAGCAGAGAGAAATTTACGCTTATTGCATATGTAAATTAAATTTGCATGTTTTAACCATATTTTCGTTAACATAGAGGAGAGCCAGTGTTACTATTTTGTAACAGAAGGTGTCGGCTACTGCAATTAAATATTTTAGAGTTTACTTAACAATAACAAAATTCTGTTGAAAAGCAAAAAAAAAAATAATAATAATAAAATTTGATACAATTTAATTAAATAAATTTACAATAATTCCATTTTGTATGTATTTTATTATTATTATTGTTTTTTTTTTTTTAATAAATACCTTGTTTCTTTTCCAACCAAAATAAAAATCGCATTTCTTTACTTTTAACATTTATGTCTGGCAATATTATTTAGTAAATATTAAATACAGACTTAAATTATTTATCTTACTTTTGTTTTGTTTAATATTTGTATTTTTATTGCAAATTTACGCACGCATGCGTTAATTATAGGGAAAATGTTGCATTTAGTATCCCACTCCTGATTTTCAAATTAACACCTAGGAAATACTTTCAAATTACTTTTACGTCTATCTACAGCTAAAATCAACGAATTGAAAAGTTTTTTTTTCTATAGACAAAACAATCATTGATAATATTCATGTAAACTTAACGAGCAATAGATTGTAAATTAAGACATAAATCTTAAATTAATTAAATTAAGTTTTCAAATACTATTTGTTTTAAATATTGAGGCAATTTAAGAATTCTTAGAATTTTGTTTATAAATAATATAATAAATTGAACAACAATTTACATTTAATTTTATTCTGATTATACCTATAACTATAATAATTAACCTTCCAGGTAAATCATACTAATTTGTTAATTATAGTGCTTGAACGGAAAAACATGTGTAACAACTGTTTTTTGGTTCGTTTTTCTATTTTTTTCTAAAAAAAATATAAAAAAAACAAAAGACCGTTTAAAACAATTTTATTTAATAGACACATATTAAAAAACCATATTTTTTGTAGTATTTACCTCGTTTTCTGATTTATTTTAGCCAGTGGCCACAAAGACCACAGACGACAATTGCAATTTAATAAATTCAAATAACGCATGTTTAAACAAAGAAAAAAAATGAACGAAGAAAAACGTCTTCAATATAAGAGTCACTTGATAAAGTTGACAAGCGTGTGGTCATCGTTGATGTTTAGTAATAATTTCTTAATTTAGTATGTGTGTCCAATAGATAATGTTTCATCAATTATTGTATTATTTATGAATATTCATTAAAATAAATGTAAAAATAAGTAATTATGTGTAGAAAAAATTAAAGACTCTAATATGCACATGTAAGATGATATAGAAAAAAAACATTTTTATACTAAAACGACTATGACTTGTTCGGTAAGACATGTGTCAATGAATATTGGAACGCACCTTAATATTTTTGCGTGTTTGTGTACTTTTTTGCTGCAGCATAAAGTGGTCTGTGGTACAGAAATAGAGACGTAAGAAGAGGAGGTATTTTTTTTTCTTATAGGATTTGTTATTTTTTATTGGAAAATTATCGATTGTTCATCCTAAGCAATTTTATAATGTTTTCTTAGAAATATACATCCTTATCAAAAATTTGTTAACGATAACTGAATAATTTTATAGTGATTGGATTGATTGTTTTTGATTTTTCTTAATTTATTTTTATATAACTAATTAGAAATAAATCTCTAATCCATTGTATAAAAAAATGTATTTTATAACTGAATTGTTTTCATGCACTGTCACACATTTTCAATATATTGACAGATTTAGTTTTAAGGATTTTGCTATCGGGTACAGTATTAATCTCAAACGATGAGATTTAATTTTTTCTATTCGCTTGAAATTGTTTTGTAAAGTTCCTTGAAATATGTTTCGTCAAAAAATTTGCCTTAAATATATTTCTTTAGTAAAACTTTCTTACTAGTAAAAACTATTCTATGTAATTTTTTATAAAAAAGATGTTTCCAGTATTTTTTTAAAAAAAAAAGTTCTCAAGTATTCTTTTTTTATTATTAATTTTTTTTAAGTAATTTTGTTTTTAAGAAAATTTGTTTCGCATGATTATTTCTATAATTAAATTTATCTCAACAAGTTATTTTATATAAAAAATTGTCTCAAATAATTTCTTCCTTAGACATTTCAACTACTGTTCCTACAAAAAAAAAATCCGAAAATTATTTATAGAAAGAACAATTTTATCTATAGAAAAACTTGTCCGAAATAAATTTTTTCACCCGAAGAATGTGACCCAAAGACCAAAAGTATTGGCCCAATATTTATTATAGGAAAATTTGTGCCAAAAAATTTTCTATAGAAAAAGTGTAGAAAATTTTTCGCAAGCAAAACTTTTGTGATACAAATTTTTCTGTAGAAAACCATTTATTTTTTATGATCAATTTATCTATTTGTTTTTTTTTTTTTTCAGTTAGATAAAACTTGTCTCAACAATATTTTAACATCGAATAATTTTGATTTATATCCTGAACTATTTGATAGAAAACCCAGCAAAAACTGTTGATTGCTGAGTAATGAGTTAGAGCGCTAAATATAATGCTTACTCTAGGCTTTCACTATTAGCTGAATAAGCCATTATTTAACTTACACCGGGCATGACATATGAGGGACTACTTACCTCTATTGCCATTACTGCACGAGTCATTAAGAGGACCTATTTTACTTTTAAGGATTGTTCACGTAAACTGCATTTGCATTTAATATAGTACAGAAGCCATTAGTTAAAAACAAGAGAGGAATTGTTGGATTTTTTTTTAACTTTTATTAACATTTTTTGAAATATAATACATGATTTAAATGCTTCAATTAACATATGTACATAAAAACTACCATCCCAACCAGTTTCCCTTTCCGCCATTTCCTCAGTCCATGGCCACCAGGTGCATTCCTGACGATAGTTGCAAGTCTGTTCCCGGAGCCGGACTTGCACTTGTAAACCACTAATTATGTCCCTTCTTGCTTGGCCAGCTAGTTTTCACATCAGGTATCTTGCTCCTCGCAGAAAGTCTCCAAGCTTTGAAAATATACTTAAAAGGTTTTAGTCCGGGTTTCGGTGTTATCGCGAATGTAGATTTAATGAAATTTTCTTACCTTTAAATAAAACAATTTTAGAAAATATGTAAATCCCGGCAACTTTTGTCTACTGAACTGTTCAACTCTTTACTATAAAAAGAGTAATACAAATTTTACACTATTTTGCAATAATATTTTGACACTTACCATAATTTTAGAAAAATAAGCAACAAATAATTGAATATTATAAAAATATTTTCATATTTAATTTGATTGTATATTTTTAAATGTTAATACATTTTATTTTGAATATTTTGTCAAAGAATTTTTATTTTTATATTTTTTTAACAACAAACTCTTTATCAAAGACAACAATTTATTCGGGTTTTAAACCTTGTCATTAAGTACATCTGTAACTACATACCATTACCCAGGTTTTGCTCGGTAATTTATTTATTATGAATAAATTATATAAATTACGCCAAAATTTTAAAAAAGTGTGTAAATAAAACACTTTTTTCAGTCGCCTGAGTTTGGTTAAATAATTAACATTAATTTATAAATATTTAATACAAACGTTAAACAGACAGTTGGCAACAGTTTGCCTATCACAACAATAAAGAAACTGTCTAACGAATTAAAATTGCATATATAAATAAAAAGGTCACAGAGATCCTAAAAAAAACTGAAAACATTAAGTTTCTTTAAAAGAAAATTCAATCAAAATGTTTAATTTTATTAACAAAACTATGAGAGAAAAAAACTTAAATTGAAACCAGTAAAATAACAAATTTATTATTTCTAATTAAAAGAAGGTTCATAAAATTAAAACATTGATCTGAATACCAAATAAAGGAAATAACAAACCAAACTTCAAACATGTAAAAAATTAAATATATGTACAAGAAGCAAATCTTGGGAATTGTAAACTCATCATCAGTCAAAGACACCAACCAACCAAACACCACCAACACCAACGTAAATATTCAAGCGACTTAAACTCCAAAGAGTGCATGTTAGTTAGTTAAATCAGTCTAAACTTAAAACATTAAACGCAATTTATTATGTGGCATGCGTCGGTGCAGCACTTGTTTTGCAAATTGCACTTAAAAATGCATTTATTACACTCTTGTCGACGAGTACTACATATAAATGTACAAACAAACTCACATGTATTATACATACTACAACCTAGATCTCATATGTTATTCCTTGGTTGGTTGGATGGTTGGTTGGTTGTTTATTTGTTTGTATGATTGGTTGGTCTGGTCGCTGGTGATTGTGACGGTGGTAAAAGATCATCACCATGCACAGCTAACGTTCAACATACCACAACATACACTTGCGTTGATTTTTTCTCAAAAGTCTGAAAATAATAAGAAAAGGAAGATTTTGTTGTTGGCGTTGAACCTTTTTCTTAATATTCATTCCTGTGATCGTAACTTTGCAATGATCGTTGGTAATTTGAAGCCTCAGTGTGTGATTTTTCATTTCTTATATAGTTTTATGTTTTATTGTGAGTTGGAGACTTGTGAATAAATAAAAACTGTAGTCGATTTTAAAACGTTAAATGTCTTTCTTTTCTTTATTAATGAACACTGAAAGAAAAAAAGCGTAATACATTTATCAAAAAAAAAAACCTTAAGGAAAACCTCGATTTATCGAAATCTTTTTTATGAAATCGTTAGATTTATAGTAAATTTTTCTTTAAAATTGTTCCATTAATCTTGCATTTTTATTTAAGAAAATTATCCGGTTTAACGCAGATTTTTTATCAAAAACTATTTAAAGAAAATTATTCGTTTTATAAAAAATACTTTCTATAAAATGTTTTATTGAGAAGTTCTCTACAAATCATAACAAAAATTTTTCTAGAATAAGACTTTATCAAAATTTATTTTATAACAAAAATTTATCAAACAATTAACTTTCTATCAAAAATCTCTCCAAAATTTTTTCTAAAAAATATCGAAAAACCTCTTAAAAACAATAAAAAAAATTGTCTATAACAAATGTAGCGAAAAATTCATCGAAAATTTTTATATAAAAAAAATTATCGAATAATGTTCTATAATAAAAGCGTATCAAGCTTTCTGTAAGAAAAATATTTTCAAAGATCATTCTATCCAAAAAAATCTTTGTATGTATTGAAAAATTTAGTATTTAGTTTTGTTAAAAAATAAAATTTTTCGGAGTTCCCTGAAGCTCCAAAATACATTCTCTTCTAACAACAGTCGTCAATAATATGGGCTGTAAAAAAATGCTGTATATTTTTTATTTTTTCGTATTTCTTTCTACTTTCAAACATCCTGATAATAAACTTCAGAATGGTGGCCATTCATTTCTAGAGCTTAACTATAGCTAATTCGTTTATTTCTTTTACCACACGCATAATTAAAATGAATCAAATTGCAAATGCAACACAATTATTTAGTCAACACAAGTAAACTATTGCAACATGAACATTGTGAGTGTGTAATAAAATGTAAAAAATTTAAGTTGATCTATAAATTTGATGTTAATACACACATGAATCTTTTGCAGGGGTTATTTTATTAAACTTTAGTTTAAGCCGTAGATTAACCTTAACATTGATTAAAATTCTCAGCTAAATATTTAGTCTGTTCGTTCTTGTGTTAACGAGTAGTGAGTGTTGAAGTGATCCCTTTTTGTTAGTTGGTGATTTTTTTTTTCGAGGATTGTATATTTCAATTATTCCATGACCGTTTCTATTACACGTTGATTAATTATATGTTGCAAATCTTATACTGCAACAATGACTTTTATGTGTACACCAAGAATATTTTAAATTCTGGGGGAATTATTTGTTGTGGTTTTGAAAATCCTCTTAAAATTACCGACACGTTTTTGAATTTGCATGTTTTTGGTCCATGTTAACAACAATGAAGGAGTGGGTAGTTAGACATTGATTTGGATTTAAAGTGATTACATATTTCTTTTTTGCTTTTATAGATAGGGTTTTTTTAATTTAAAATATATTTTGATTTTGCGGACAAATGTATTGGAAAAATATTTTTAATATATTTTAATTTATTTTTTCTTTTGGTAAAAAGGTATTCTGTTTTAAAATTTAAATGAATTCTATAAAATCTTAGTTGTTATTAGTTTAATTGTTGTTACCGATTTTAATAAATGATTAATGTTGATATCTTTATGTAAATCTATGTACATATATATATAAGTTAATATATCTTACTATGAATGTGTGAATATAGTTACACATAAATATTTACTATATATCTTATAAATTTATATGAAATGTGTATTTTATGTTTGCATATCAATTACTAGACATTTAAATGCAATTAAATTGCAATGTAATGCAAAACGTAGCAAGCATTTAAATAAAATTCAAATGTTGGTTTATATGTGTGTTAGCTATATGTCAGTATGTCCGTCTGTCTGTCCATACAATAAGTACCAACACAACTTAAATACAAATTAAACACAAAATAAAAGCTAAATGGCATAAAAGATTTTTTTGCTTTTGTTCTTCATATACTAAAACGTGTAAACACCACATGACATCGAACACGCGCGTGCGCAAAACAAAAAATATATATACATATATAAAATTTTTAAATCTACTAAAGCACAAAATAAAATAAACATATGCACATGCATATAAATATTTAATATAAACTAATATGCATACATATGCCTATAAATATGCTCACCAAATAATGGCCGGTGTGAATGAGACACAAATTTAAAGAAAAAGAGATCGTATTAAATTACAATTTCCGTGATTTTTATTATGCTTTTAAAATGATTTATAATAATCTTTAAAATAATCTAAAGAAAAATTTATATTATACATATTTAATATAAATTAATACATATTTTTAACAATAATAAAAAAATTATTATTATTATTATTTTTTTATATTTTTAGCAGCGTAAGCTGTCACCGACATGGGCAGTGAGCACTACTGCTTGAGGTGGAACAATCATCAATCCAACCTGTTAGGGGTGTTTAGTCAATTATTACAGGACGAGAGTCTGGTGGACGTCACATTAGCTTGTTCAGAGGGCGCTCCCATCAGAGCCCATAAGGTAAGTTTTTATTTATTTTTATTTCACCCCTTTATAATTATTTTTTCTGTTTGTTGTTTTTGTTAATAGAAAAACTAAGTTTAAAAAAAGAAACTTGTCATATTAACACTTTGTCACTTTACCTGGCGTCATAATGATGATGACAAGGTCAATTTTCTATATTTTCACAATATGTATGTTTTTTTTTTTCAATTTACTTGAATGTCGTTAACAACTTTTTTTTAGCTTTTTGTTGTCTTTTTGTTTAGTGATTGTGTTTATCATGTTAGTTAGTTAGCTATTTTTTTTTATTAAATCGTGTTTGTCAATTGAATTGAATGACAGCTTCAAAGCAATTCTTGTTAAATTAAGCGTAAAATTTTCGCATAGTCGTCTGACTTTTTTCTCTTTTGTAAATTGACATCAAGTAAAATAATGAAATGCACATCATCTACCTTTATAGCGATGTTTTTATACCTTCTCATAATAATTAATAAATGTCCAGCAGATTTATATGATTTGCGAAACCATTTTTAAAAGTGAATTGTTTTATTCTTCCAGCAAGGAATAAAACTTATTTTGAAGAAATATCTTTAGAATTATACAATGTTTTAGTCTAATTTTTATAAATTAACATAAGTTTTGTTAGCTTGAAATTAGTTTTGACTCACTTTCGTTTAACATTGAGATGTTGGCGGATTTTGGTTAGTCTTAGTTCTTTTGCCTCAAGATGTAAATTTTTTGAAATACTTAAAATAAATTTTATAATTATTTTTTTTATAATCTGTTTTTTATAGTCTGTTCTTGTGAGAAATAATTTATCGTGAAAATCTTTAATTATTTAATAAAAAACATGTAAGGTTATATTGAAGTAGTCATAAAATAATATTTTACAATAAATTTGTCTGCAAAAATTGAATAAAAAGCTCTATTAAATCTTTTGCGATCTTCTTACACAGAAATAATTATTACCAAATTTTTATACCCTTCACCAACATAGGTGGTTGGGGTGTTGTGCGTATCACGATGAAATTTGGCACAAATAATAATTTTGACACAAGGACGAAGCCTATTGAAATTGGTTATTTTCGGCCAATTATTTTACATAGCCCCAATACCAATACTCTCCCGGAATTTAGTTTTAACACTCAAAATTACATTAAAAATAAAAATACTATAATTAAATTTAACACAAATAAGTTTTATATAAGCACACATCCGTATACCAAATTTACTCAAAATTACATTAAAAATAAAAATATTATAATGAAATTTAACACAAATAAGTTTTATATAAGCACACATCCGTATACCAAATTTCGTGAACTTTGGTCCTATATTGACCATAGCTCCCATATAAACCCTTTTTCGAATCTGAAAATCGACGTAATATTCAATATTAGTATTTTTTGTTTTATTTTATTTTATAACAACAATAAGTAGAAAACGCAGAGGACAACAATAAAATCTCAATGTCATTCCAGTGTATTTTTAAGTAACATTTTCACAATTTAAAGTTTTTACTTATGTCTAGAATTTTTTCCTTTAATAAGCTAAACATAGATAAAACTATAAGGTAATTTACATTTTCAAATTGTTACTATTACGCAGCAGGGAACGCGTAAAAAGGTAAATGGGAAACAAAAAATTTATTTACAGTAACAGAATTTCGTTTGCTATCCTGCTAATTTAAAATAAAATATAATTAGTTAGAAGTCTATGCCCCTATTATGTATGTCGATTTTTATCATTTTCCGTCTAAAAAACTATTGAGTGTCAATTTTTATATTCTCTATATCTCTATACAACTGTTTAGGTTTTTGTCTTTGATAATGACAATTAATTAATGAAGGGTCAAATGGTATTCCGCAAAATTAATTGGTTCCGCTAATGAGTTCGTACCATATCATACCCCATACCATAGTTCATAATGTTCGGAATTTATTGCAAAAAAATATTGAAGCATCAATTTCTTCAACAGAGTTAATTTTAATTTTATTTATTTTTGAATTGACACATTTTTTAATCAGGATTTACATATTCAAAAAAAGTAAAATTTTCAAAAATATTCTTTTAAGAATTTTACCAATTTATATTGTTTTTTATATTGGCAGTATTTCATTTGAAACCAACGTATATCATAGACCTAAACCACGTAAGTCAAACGAAAAAATTATATCGACTTGTTGAATAGCATGTGTGACTGCTTTCCGTCTACAGACGGAACGTATAATCGAAAAAGAGAATAGGGGCATTAGTTTTGTATATTATAACAAATTTCCTTTATTCATAAATTTTACTTCATTCCTATTGGGTCTTTTAAGATTTCTCTTTTCCCTCAATATACATTTTGTAAGTAATATTTATGTAAAATGAAAAAATGAAAAAAAGAAAAAAAATATTATAAAAAATATAAAAAATCATTTATAAAGCAGCGCCAAAGCACACTTGTCAACTAGTAAATTGATCAATTATTATGCGTTTAAAAATACAACTTGTTCTACGTCTTGAAATGAGTATTAAACCTTATATAAATATACGTTTAACGTATCATGTGTGTGTATATGATTGTAAATATGTAGTACATTGAATGAAGTCTTTAGTATGTATTTTTTTTTTTTTTTTAGTTTATTTTTCCATTCCATTCATATAAAGAGTTTTTCTACATACATGCCCCGTCTCGTCTTAGATGTAATCGTACGAAAAGTATATTGCATTTTTATATTTTATTTTTATTTAACATGTATATTTTTTATAATTTTTTGCTGTTCACTGTTAATATGTTGTTTACGATACAAGACAGTAAATTGAATTATTTATATGCTGTTTTAATATGAGGCGGCTTTTTATTTAATGTTGTGCATATATATTGTTTTTTTGTATTTCCACTATATTTTGTCTCAATATTTATTTTACATACATATTTTATGGTTGTTAAATATGCAAATATTATTAGACCGGAATTTGATATAATTGTGAGAATAGAAAAAAATTATATAGAGAAAAAACATAGAAGTATTTTTCTAAACCGAGAGAAAAAAAATATTCTTTTTAAGAGCAAATGTATACATAACTGCGACGCGGAATTTCTTATTTAATTCGGATAAGTGTTGTCAGAAGTAAGAAAAAGTCCCGTAGGGAAAATCGGACAGATTTTTAGTTTTCATTAATATGTAGGTACCTGTAAGTTAACTTTTCTGAAATAACATCTTAAATTAAAAGCAATAAAGAAAAAGTGCAAAAAAGGAAAAATTGTATTTTCAAATCTTTATTATTTTTCTATGAATCATAATTATTTGATGTGATATTTCATTGTTAGTTAACCGTTATAAACGCGACGAGTTAAACAGTAAAAACTAAACGATAACTTTAAAAAATATTATTTTCTATGGCTAAATTTTTATAACTCGATAATTAGTATTTTTATAAAAAAAACAGAAATATATGTTTCCATTACAAAATTGTAGCAGTTTAAAATAATTTATTTCATATATAATTTAAATTGTTAATTTTGAAGCTTTTTTATGCTTTAGTATTAAAACGTGTAGGGATTTTTTTTAGGGGAAAACTTGTCTACGAGTACGGAAAAATCGGATTATTTCGTCACTTGTAGGTATTTTAAAAAATATTCCTGGCATCACTGATTCGGATACGTATTTTTTTACTAATTACTAAGCCTCTAATTCATTTTATTATTGACTCCGGTTCTCGTAATAAAAAACGACATGTCCAAATTGTTTAAGTAAAATGTAAGAAAAATTGATTTAAAGTCATACATTATTCTTTAACACATCAACTCTTATGGAAATATTAAACATATTATGTAAAAAAATAAAATCTCATATATTATATAAAATTGAGATATAGTAAAAATATCATATTTGTAGGGAGAGCTATCGAAAAAATCGTAACATATATAAAATTCAAAACCTTGCAAACGGTTGATCTTAGAGCTTTCATTGCGTTTTGTTTATTTGATAATATGCTACACTATTTATGAACCTTTAGACCATTTCAATCTTTCATTTGAAATTTGATAGTGTTCCGACCTCTTTTTTGAAACAGTCTGCCTATCCTTTTGGTCCTATTTAGTTCCCTTTTCACGAAAGTCTAATATTTCATCACTATGTAATTGCTTTGGTATCACTCCAGAGCATTGTAAAATAGTAACATGATGCCTAATCGAAACGAAAATATGTAGACCCATTATGCTTTCTTATGAAAGATAATGATTTTTTTTACAAACATTCCTTGTTGTAGAGCCCACTGTAAGAAATAACTTGAAGCCCTATTCTTGGCTTCTAAATTTCTTTGCAAATTTCTTGAATTTTTTGGACTTTATATGTTCTTAACTCCGCATTAGGATTAATTTTTCGTACCAAATAGTACCGAGCTAACAGGGGTGGTAAAGGAATAAAAAACTGTCAAAATTTGTCTAAAAAAACAATGTATTAATACAACAAAATAGATGAATTAAAATGTTTATTGATATTGAATTTTATTTTTTTCTTCATTTATTACAATTTATGGAAATAGTTGTGAAAATAATTCATCATCATTTTCCTCCCCCAAAAGCTTGAGCTGGATCCGCGTCTGTTTTATTAAATAAATATTGATGTAAACTTAAATTTTGTTGTAAAATTAATTTGTTTTAACATGAAATACAACTTTAATATCTTTGTCACAATTATTTAAAACAACTGTTTTAGGGCTTAAATCTTAAATCTACATATCAAAACTAACATAA
>MINK01192202.1:8982-30501 GCA_001735545.1 Phormia regina | reverse complement strand
ATATATATATATATATATATATATATATATATATATATATTATTTTTGTTTTTTTTAATCAATATAAATAGAATGCGTGATAAATTAAAAATCAATTTCTTTAATAATTTACTTTGAAATTTTATTTAAAAAAAACCTAAAATATTTAAAACATCGCGATTTTGAAATATATAGGAAATTTTATAACCAAATAACAGTATTCACGAACGCAGTTACTTCTCAAGATTTACGTAAACGTAAAACAAACGTTCAATTCGTTTTCTAAATTTGATAAAACGAAAGTTTACGAAAAACAAGAAACAAAGAAATGAGTATAATTTAAAAAGGAAAAGCAATTTCTTTTATTTAAGGATTTTTTACAATAATTAAAAAGTGATGTATATAATGAAAACTTGCATTACGTTTACGTATCGTTTTACCGGATATATAAAGTGAAGTTGGCTGCAGTTACTATGTCGAAGAAGAAGATTAGCAAAATAAGTCAGAAAATACAGCAATTTGAGAGGCCCTTTCGCTTGCTTTTACAAATCAGAATCAGCACGTGTAAAAAAAGTGCCAAATTATTTTCAGAAAATGTTAGTATTAAACTGAAGAAAAAATTATGAAAATTATTATTCCTAAATAGTCGTTCAAATTCTGTGTGTGTACATATAAAAAGTTCTGAAAGTGCTGTGAAAATTATGGAAATAAGAAGAAATAAAATTTTGGAAATTTTCTTTCTCGTGAATAAGTGGTTCGTCGGCAATTACACATAAAATCGGTAAAATACGAATGTCTCGCACGACCTCTACAACTACAAAAGAAAATATGGAGTGGTCAAAAAAAAAAAGAATTCAACAGAAAAATAATTAGTAATTATAAATTATGATTAAGAGTAGACAAAATATGCGGTCAAATTAATTATGAAAAATAAAAAAGGAAAAATCGGCCATTTTTCATGTTTCTTTTGTTAAATTTTTTCGGCTATGATTAATTTTTTCACATTCTCTTTTCAACTAATTTTTTAACGGGCATTGTTGTTTTTGTTGCCGATGAAACACCACCTTTTTTCAACTCGCATAGAAGAAAAAGGAAGAAAGAAAAGTACGAATGAGTTGGTTATGTGTATAGTTGTTGTTGTTGTGTGGTACCATGAAAAGAAAACAGAATTGGCAAATGCGACTGGAATTGTGATTAGCATTTTTGATGGTGGTGTAGATGTTGGTGATGATGATTAAAATGCTATTGTATATGTTTGTGTGTATGATGAATGCCACTCAACTCAAATGAGTAAATTAAAATGGTGGAAAGCGTATGAGAAAGAAGGAAAAAAAATAATTATTCACATTTTCGAAAAAGAAGCTAAAAAGTGCACACGCGTGTGAAAAATATAAAATAAATTTTATAAATTTGCAAAAGAATAAAAAAGAAATTTTTTTATTATATAGAGTACAAAAATATATACACACACAATTTAGCAAACATAATGTAAAGAAAAGACTAGAAAATAAAGAAATAAATGCAAAAACGTAGAAAGACAAAAATGTATTAACAAAAATTTTCTGTTTGTTTTTTTTTATTTTTTTTATTTTTTTAGGGATGATCGAAGTGATGTACATGAAGGACCCGCCGGTATGGAACCCGAAGGTGTTATTGAGTCTACTTGGCACGAAGTTTATGATAACTTCGATGACATGAATTTGCGTGAGGAACTTTTGCGTGGTATTTATGGTTATGGTTTTGAGAAACCGTCTGCTATTCAACAACGCGCCATCATTCCTTGTGTCCGAGGCAGAGATGTCATTGCTCAAGCTCAGTCAGGTAATAATCAATAGCACTATTATTTAGTTATTTGCAATATTTTTATTTTCAAACATTTCTGTTTTATTGTTACTTTAAAAAATAGGTACTGGTAAAACTGCAACCTTTTCGATTGCCATTCTTCAACAAATCGATACGTCCATTCGTGACTGTCAAGCCTTGATTTTGGCACCCACTCGTGAGTTGGCAACACAAATTCAACGTGTTGTTATGGCACTTGGCGAGTATATGAAAGTTCATTCCCACGCCTGTATTGGCGGAACAAATGTTCGCGAGGACGCACGCAACTTGGAAGCTGGTTGTCACGTTGTAGTCGGCACACCCGGTCGTGTATACGACATGATTAACCGTAAAGTCCTGAGAACGGGTAATATTAAATTGTTCGTTTTGGACGAAGCCGATGAAATGTTATCCCGTGGTTTCAAGGATCAAATCCAAGATGTTTTTAAGATGCTTCCTACTGACGTGCAGGTTATTCTTCTTTCGGCCACTATGCCACCAGATGTATTGGAAGTGAGTCGTTGCTTCATGCGTGACCCCGTCAGCATTTTAGTTAAGAAAGAGGAACTTACCTTGGAAGGTATCAAGCAATTCTATGTCAATGTTAAACAAGAAAACTGGAAGCTTGGTACCTTATGTGATTTGTATGACACATTATCAATCACTCAATCAGTAATCTTCTGCAACACCAGACGTAAGGTAAACAAAAATACAAATTTATTAGCTTGATTAAATAACTGACATTTAACTGTATTAACTTATGGACTTTTTTTATTATTTCAAAGGTCGATCAATTAACTGAAGAGATGACCAACCACAATTTCACCGTTTCTGCTATGCACGGTGATATGGAACAACGTGATCGTGAATTAATCATGAAACAATTCCGTTCTGGTTCTTCTCGTGTTCTTATAACAACTGATTTACTGGCCCGTGGTATTGATGTCCAGCAAGTGTCGTTGGTTATTAACTATGACTTGCCTTCAAATAGAGAAAATTACATTCATAGGTAAGTACGAGCGTTCTTAATGTCTAGTGAAGGAAGTTTTCATTGTTGTTATTTTTCTTGTTTTCCTTTATAGAATTGGTCGTGGTGGACGTTTTGGTCGTAAAGGTGTTGCTATCAATTTTATTACTGAAGAGGATCGCAGAATCCTTAAGGATATTGAACAATTTTATCACACTACTATTGAGGAAATGCCCGCTAATATTGCTGATTTAATTTAAACATATATTTATTTTATTTTTTCTTTGTTTGTCCATTCGCACGTCATCAGCAGAAACAGCAGCAGCAGCAACAACAAAATAACAGCAAGAAAACAACTACTAAATTAATTTCAAAATAAAATACATAAAATACCAAGTAAAACCAGTCTTTAAAATCTTTAAACTGGAATAAAATTGTAAAGAAATAAATACAAAACAAAAAAAAGCCAACAAATAATATTAGAATTACTAATATAATTAAAAATTTTAATAAATATTATAGCCTGTGTGAAATATTCTTATTAATATTCATTATATATGGAACAAAAACAACATACATCATATATTGCGTAAAGTAAAATCTATATGTACGTAGGTAAATACCAACTAAAAATTACGATTTTGCTTCTGGAACTAAGTGCGATTGATAATAGTTTTGCTATTATCTTTATTAACTCACATATGTTTTTTAGATAATCATAGAACTTATGATTTTATAAATTTAATTCTCTTTAGGCGCTTTGAAGATGTTTCATAATAATAATAATGAAATTTTTATTAAATAACGGCAGAAGTTATTCCATTTTATTGTGTCTCTTCGACGGTTTCTACAAAATTTGGGGTCAAAATTGTATATATTGTATTTAACAATAAATATTTAAGAATTTGTTATTTTCCGACCCTTTTCAATTGGTACACATCCGATTGAGGTATCAATTGAAAACTTAATGGTGCATTTGTAAAAATAAATTTACGGAACTTTAAAATATTTTATAATTTTTAGTTGGGTAGTTTACACCTAGGACTCTGATCTGTTTCGCCGCAACGGGCTGATGGTATTTTTTACTACTACATCCATTTAAAATTATAATTTGAATTCACAGTAATATAAAAAAGCGTTCTTAGTCCAATAAATATATATTACAAAGATATCTTAAATATTAAAAACAAAAAACTATATATTTCCAATATTTTATGTTTCTCCTGATCATAAAAATAAAATAGCGTCACAAGTGTAATTTGCTTTAAACGTTATCATTTTGTAGTGAATAACTACCGGTTATGTAGTTTTTTTTATTTATTTTTTTCAAACGGACTAGTCGAGCCGTCCCTAAATTATAAAAGCCGTCAAAAGATTTACTGGGCTTGCCTTAAAAAAGATAGTGATTTTGTTATAGAATTTCGTAGATCACAGAGCCAAATAAATAATCTTTATTATATTTTCGAAACACTTTACAAGTGCCTTTCAGTAAACAGTAAGCGAACGGTCTATCTCTCCCCTTACATGGAAGGAGACATGTGCACATATTTGGGAACCAATGTGCTCTATAAGAAAATGTTGAAACAAGGAAATAAAAGTTATCTCCTTAAGCCGCTGGCAACAAAAAGCTGCCGCCGGTGAAATTATTCGGCGTAGGCCTCTGGCCACCGGCTATATTAATTTATTGTATTTTTTTATCTGACGACAGTATTAATTGAGGAATAGAAAAAAAATAAGTTTGTGGTGCACTACGGGTGATATTATTTAACTAGACGTTTTTCTTCTTCTCTCTTAACAATGGGACAGAAGGTATCGAGAACAGATTTCGAATGGGTTTACACGGAAGAACCGCATGCATCGCGTCGAAAAATTATTTTGGAAAAATATCCACAAATCAAAAAACTTTTTGGATATGACCCAAAATTCAAGTGGGTAGCTGGTGCCATGGTGCTTACACAAATATTGGCCTTATTTATTGTGAAAGATTTTTCGTGGCCGCTATTAATATTGGCAGCCTATTGCTTCGGTGGTATCCTAAATCATTCACTTATGTTGGCTGTTCATGAGATATCACATAATTTGGCCTTTGGACACAGTCGACCAATGCATAATCGTATACTCGGTTTTATATGCAATTTACCGATTGGATTACCCATGTCTATATCTTTTCGTAAATATCATTTGGAACATCACAGGTAATTTAAAGAAAAACAAGTGGTTGTTGGTGGGGATGATTTAATGACAATTCCTTGTGGGGCATATTTAAAATATTTGTGGGGAGGGCGTTGCCTATATGCGAATAAATGACAAAATTTAAAAAGTTTATTCTGTATAAATATGTATTTATATAGAAGTGGGAATATACATGCATATATTTTTTACAAAATATAATGAAGAATAATTACAATTGACTGCCGTTAAAAAGGTTATTGTTGAACATAATTTTGACGTTTTACAGAATTTAATCTACATACATATGTATGTATGAATTTATTGTTAAAATTTGTTATCCGTAATTCTTTATCCTTCAAGATTTTCTTAGGGTTTTTCTAGTTTTTACTGATTCAATCAAATAGTCTTCCCATCATTATATCACGTTGTTAAAGTGTAATCTTATCTAAAGTATAACAAAAAATAAATAAAAATACAGTCACTAATTGATAATCAAGCAGCTTTAAAGAACGGCACGTAAACTAGTCAATAATATTTTAAACAATTCTATAGTTTATTGTCTACAAAAATATTAAAAATAATAATAATGTATGTAAATATGTAGTTCATTTAGTGGCGGCTGGTGATTCATCATATTTGGCATAATTAAACAGTCTAGCTATTCTAGCAGTAAACAACAAGTGGTTTTCAGATTTTTTGTTTAATAATAAATATTTTTAGGTGTATAATTCTATTTTATATCTTTTTAGATACCAAGGAGATGAAGTGATTGACACTGACATACCAACTTTACTGGAGGCTAAATTGTTCGATTCCACTTTCGGAAAATTCATTTGGGTATGTCTGCAGCCTTTTTTCTATATATTCCGTCCCCTTATTATAAATCCCAAGCCACCAACACGTTTGGAAATTGTTAATACCATTATACAATTAACATTTAACGCTTTGGTTGTTTACTTCTTTGGTTGGAAGGCAATGGCTTATTTGGTTTTGGGTTCTATTTTGGCCATGGGTCTACATCCAGTAGCTGGTCATTTTATATCAGAACACTATATGTTTGCCAAGGGATTTGAAACCTATTCTTATTATGGCCCTCTCAACTGGATTACGTTTAATGTGGGCTATCATAATGAACATCATGATTTTCCTGCTGTTCCTGGTTCCCGTTTGCCAGAAGTAAAAAAGATAGCTCCAGAATTCTATGACACAATGCCTCAACACACCAGTTGGGTGCGTGTATTGTACGATTTTATTATGGATCCTGCAGTAGGACCTTATGCTCGGGTTAAACGTCATCAAAAGGGTTTGAAAACATAAGACTATTTTCTAAAAATGTGTTAATTATTTTTGAATATTTGTGAAAAAACAAAAGTATTTTTCTACATTTAATTATGTATTTTTGATTTAACAAAACTATAATTTTGTTTATTATTGTGCTTAAACCAAAAAATAATCTCAACACAAATTTTTAATATTGCATATACAAATACAAAGATATATTTTTTAAAATGGTCAAAATTTCTAGGTTTACAAAGTATAAGAGGCAAAATCAGTTGAAGTAAGTTAAATTATTTTATTAAGGGGTAAAAAACACAGACGTTATATGCAAAATACTAATTAATAGTTGCTAATACAGAAAAAAAATTATAAATCATGCATGTATTAAAAGTCGTGCGTGTAGAAAATTTACAATTATTTGAAATATAAATTAGTTGCTATAAAATTAAAAAAAAAAAAAAAACAACAACAACAGCAACTAACATCCTATAGAAATGTAAACATATATTTCGCTATTTATTATAACAAAAATAACAATTGTACCTCAAAGTAAATATATTTATTTAATAATCTATGTATGAATGTATGTAAAATCAAGTTATGAATTAATGTATAATAAAATTTAAATTAAAAAACTTATTATTTTTTGTTTTGTAAATGGGTTTAGAGATTTTAGGATTTATCCAAAAAGAAAATTAACTAACGATAAATTTGTAGAATTCTTTTCTTTTTTGATTTTATTGGAAAAATATTTTATTTCAGTAGGAACAGTTTTTTAATTAAATTTTTATCACAAATTGGTAATTTTTTCAAATTGATATATTGTTTAAAAATTTTGAAAAATGTAATTGGCACTTTTTAAAAATTTTTAATTTCTTTCGGAACATTTTTCTATAAATTTCTAAAAATATTCCGAAGGAAATTAAAAAAATTTAGTTAACGAATTAATTCCTTTGAACTTTTCGATAACTTTCTAATTTTGCTCATTAGCTATCTCTTTCGCGCATATTGCTTTTCTGCCCCAATCGAAATTAGTAAATGCCAAAGTAATATTTTGACGGCGGTTGTAGAGAAGCAAAATTACTGCGGTGGCCGCAGTTTTCGTAGGCTCTTAATAGTTTAAATAAAATTTCATCAAATTTTAAATGAATTTTGAAAATATATTATTTTTGTTTTATTTATATATTATTTATAAAAGCTTAACACAAATAAAATATAAATACAAATAACAATGTAAGAAAATCAAGTGAAATTGAATTATTTGATTTGAAATTTATAATTTTTACATACAATGTTTATGCTGAATTATCTTTTAAAAACAAGATTGCAACTTATGTTCTTGCTTTTAAAACTCAAATAAATATTAACAATACTAATGTTTATATAAATATTATATCATTAGAAAATTATAAACTAAAATGAATGTTGTAAATAACTCATGAAAATGGTTTTGCGAAATATCCATATAAAGTTTCAAATCAAACGGTAAAATTAATGCCGCCGTCTATTTGTTTTTAGGACGCCGAACAATATAAGTCACGTCGCCAAAAATTTGTTGTCGGCTTGGTTCTTTGTTTCGGCGGTTGACGCTCTTGAATTGATCTGTCAATTAAAAAACGAAGTCTTTGTCAGCGCTAAAATTTTGAAAATTGTGTTTTAAAAAAACAGAAATATATAAACGATCGTATTCTTTGATATATTAATAACATAAATCAATAAAAAAAAACGTGTTTAATGTAAAACCAAATAGAAGTTTTCTTTTTCAAATAAAGTTTTTGGTTTAAAAGAAAAAGTTGTACAATTAAGTGTGGAGAAAACGCAAGAAATTTGTCTTTTTTTTCTAAGGATTCCTTTGTGTTTAAAATTTTACACATAACCTTAAATTTCTAGAAATAACCAGAAAAAATGAGCAAGGACATTTACTATTCCGACAAATATTATGATGAGAAATATGAATACAGGTTTGTAGTAGTATTTTTTTTTTGCAAAATAAAGAAATAATATTTGCTAATAAAATTTAATTTGTTAGGCATGTGGTGCTTCCTAAGGAGCTGGTGAAATTGGTACCCAAAACACATCTCATGTCTGAAGCAGAATGGCGTTCTATAGGTGTTCAACAATCACGCGGCTGGATCCATTACATGATACATAAACCAGAGCCCCATATTTTGCTATTTCGACGACCCATCCAACAATAAATTGCTGCCTTTGGAGAGTGGAACTCTGGTAAACAGAACTGAATTGCTTACATTCATACATTCATCCTCCAAAACATATTTAAATGTAAATAGCCAAACACTTCAAATTGCTTTTTAATTCGTCGTCGTTATTTTTGCTGGAGAAAGTCAAGAGCAGTAATCGATAGCTAGGCATTAAGTAAGGTCGTCTGTCTTCTAATATAGAATATCTCGACTTGAAAAGATCTGGCAGCAACCAATTAAATAACCTCTTGCAAACTTTATGTTCTTGCTTCTTATGCGTATAAGATTTAAACTTAAGTATTTTTTCATGCTTTTTAATATTTATTCTTGCTAATTCTTTTTTATATTTTTTTCTTAATTACCAATTTTCTTGATTTTATTATTCTTGTATTTTTTAATGAGAAACAAGTTATTAAGTAAATATTTGCTTGCTCTTGGCTCGATCCTCTTCATTTGTAGGATCGATAATTGTCTTTTTTTATGTTTAATTCTTATGGGCCATATTTTAAAGAAATTATTTTTTGTATTAATTTAATATTTAAGTATTTCTGCTAGCCGATTACATAGCATATATGAAAATACAAAATATATAATAAAGAAAATAATAGAAAACAATGCAAAATAAAAATTAGTTTAATGAATACAGTAGCCCCGTAAAATGTTCATAAAGTTAAAACAATAGTAAATGAAAAAAAAAGAGTTGGAAAAAGTATTTGTTTTATTAATTTAAAAATCCTTTTTCAACTTTTTTTCGAAAATTAATGAAGGGGTCCTTTTAAATTAATTCTTTTTATTTAAGATACTTTTCTATTAAGTTACAATCCTTTTTTAGTTTTGAACTGAAAAAATTAACTTCAATAAACTGATCATTTTTTTTATGAAGTCGATAATCGATAAAATTTTTTATACAAATTTCAATTATTCCAAAATTTTCTCTGTCGATAACTTTCCACAATATTGCAAAGTATACTTTTATAAAATTAGGTTTTTTTTAATTTGGACATTATTTAAATTGTATGTCCTCTTGTTCCCATTAGGCACAACATTAAAAGCAGTTTGAATGAATTAAACGTATATTTTTTTTATTTAAATAATTTTATTGAATTAATATTTATAGTTACATTTGATTATTATTACATACATAAATATATATGTATGTATAGTGCATCATACATACAAACTGTATGTATTTTAACATAAATTCTTCAATAAATTGTTTACCAATTAACCAGTTAATTTTGGCTACATACATATTCTTTTTTCGCGCAAATAATGTTTTCATTAAAACTAAGAATCGAACTTAAAAATTATGCATACTTTTATGAAATTTTTTAACTAACATTTAAGAAAAAACATAAAAAAATTATACACATAATGCTAAGTGCCATAATAAATATAAACAAAAAAAATAAAATATCTATATTAATATAAAATTACAAAAAAAATGTTAGTCATTTGAAATAATAAAAATTACGTTTGCATAAAAACTTAAATTAAAGTTTAATAAATGGAATAAATTAAGTGTTGTTCATGTTAAATAACTTTAGCAATTACTACATACGTATATTTTATAACTCTGTAATAAATACTACAAATATAGATGTTTTAAGGACTTTTTTGTTAACACTACTTTTGCGTACCATCATCTAAAGCTTTCTCGCTATTAAATAAAATACAATTATAGAAATTAAGAAAACATAAATACATATTAATTTGTAGTACATGTATTATATTATAGTATGTATGTACATGAGATTTGTAAGTAAAGTGAAAGAAACTTTTGTTTAAATTAATTTTTTGCTTATAAATGTTATGTATTATAATCATCATGTTGTGAGCTGAAATAGCTTACAAGCCCGCTAAATTCACTAGCTTGACCCTCTGTCCTGGATTCTGATTCTTCGGTTGTTGCTGCATTATCTGACGGTCCAGGAATTGAAGAATCATCATTTACTTCATTTGGCTGAACGAGTGAACTTTGTGATACGGTAGGTTCTGGAGCTTTCTTTTCTGCAGTATTTGTGTTAAAGGCTTGTAAAGTTGTTAGTTTTCTACGAGGTTCTGCTCCAGTTGCTAATGGTGATGCAGTTATTGTTGTTGCAATCACTGATTTTTCCTTTTGTGTTACAACGGGGGTCGGTGAAGTTGTTTTTGGAGGACTCTGTTTGTTAGTTAATTCTTGTGCTGATGGGCTTGGCTTAGAGCTAGAACCTGTTTTAGATATTTCATTATTAGGTTCAGAAGGAGGAGGAGGTGTAGGTTTTGTTAAAGCGGCTGGAGCATTTGATGATTTCGAAGAAGCTGCTGCAGTTACTATGACAGAAGCAGGAGGTTGTGTTAGAGTTGAAGCTGGAACTGGAGGTATTTGTGTAGGGGCTCTGGGAGGAGGAGCACCAGGACCAGAACGTTGACCAGGTGGTGTTGTTAGAGGTGGTGGTGGCGGATAGAAGCCATAGGGTGGATAAGCACCTAAATAGTTTATTTTATTTTAGCATTAAATTTTATGTAAAACATAAAAATGATAAACTTACGCGAACCAGCCGAGTACTCTGGTGCATGAATATTAGGAGGAGGTCTTAAATTTACCCGAGGCCCAAAATTCGGATTACCATAAATGGGTGGCCTACTGCAGAAAATAATTTGTTTTACATTTTCCATAAACGATATATTATTCTGTCAATTTACCTGTACATATTTAGATGTGCTGAAGTATGACGAGCATTTGGTGGCATAGCCAGGTATGGAGGTGGTACATGATGTAAAGGATTTCTTATTGTTCCTGGCGTGCTTGATGACGATGTTGAGGGACCAGGTGTTGCCGTACTAGATCCCTTAAGAGGAGGAGGCGGACCATATGATGAACGATTGGCAGGATGTGGTGGTAGTAAGCTGGGTGGTAATTGCGGTGGTCCTCGATGACGCTGGACAGCAGTCTGTGGTATACGATTTCCTAAAGGTTCGTAATATCTAGGACCTGCATTAAAAGCATAAAAGGCATATAAAAATTGCAAAAGATAAGTAATAATTAAGGAATACATAGTCATTCGAGCCCGAACTTTATCTCTGTTTAATTATAAACTAATTTTAATAAAATTTATACTCATAAATATTTATTTGTTCATTATAAATTGATCTTAATGATATTTGGCACAAGATTTGTAATTTCCCCTTCCAAAAAAGAAAAAGGTTAATGAAAAAAAAAAAAATAGTTTTGAAAAACATTTTACTTCCCCAAAAGCTTGAGCTGGGTCCGCTACTGGAATACTAAAATTTGAATTAGTGATAAAATGTTATAAAATTTAAGTTTAGTAGAATTTTTCTTTTTTGGAATGGGACATTCAACTATGCTTTTGTATATTATATAGCGAATACTTACCATCAGTTCTTCCATAAGCTCCTGGTGGCATATTTACACCTGGCCTGTTTGTAAGGGGATGTGATGTTGGTGGCATACTTTGTATGACACTAGTTTGCATTGGTAACTTTGTCGGTGAGCTACTTTTGATTACACTTGGCGGTAGGGAGCTGCTACCACTTGCCACTACAGATTCAGTTTTCTTAACTATAGCTGAAGCTAAAGCGGAATTTGTGGCGGTGGCTGCAGTTACGGCTGCTGCTGTTTGTTGTTTTTGTAGTGTATCTCTTAGAGGTGTAATTTTTTTTCTTCGTCCTCTAGGTTTGTTCTCTGGAACTGGTTGAGGATTTGATGACTTATCTGGATGTTCGTGTTGCGGTAACGTTTTAGCAACAAGTGATGATGTTGCTGATGATGGTGGCGGTTGATGAGGAGGTCTTGTTGTACTTAAGGAATGCGGTACTGTTGGTTGCATGGGCATATTTTGGATCATTCTATTAATTAAAGAATGATGAGCAGGAGAAGGCGTTGTGGGGGGATAATTACGATCCAGTGGTTGGCTTAATGGCGCTGATAGAGCGTTTTGTAAAAGATGAGATGTAGGTGGTGGCGGTACACCATGACGTTGCATCAAGTGATGATGATGAGTATTCGACATGGATTCATGCATTAAGAATTGGTGGCGCAATAAGGGAGGATGCATTGTTGGCATGGGTAACCTCTTTCTTACAGGTTCCTGTAGACCAGAGACCGATGTTGTGCTGGTTAATGGTGTTGAAGTTACTTGGGAACTTGTTGTGGGGAAGGAAGAAGGCATGGTTATTGGTAGCAAAGGTTTTTCTAATTCCTTGGCTTTTATAGGAGTCTTTGCTAAAGTTGTACGTAAAACTTCATCTGGGGGTGGCAGATCTCTAACAGCAGCTGCACCAAACTCCTCTTCTTCCTCGACCATACGAGCTATAGCATCTTCATCCATATCTTCAGGTAAATCATCTGGAAGATCAGCATCATCAAAATCATCATCAACTTCACCCACATCATTACTCAAATCGTCCAAATTTTCTCCACGCCTCTGTAAGTAATCTATGTCCAATACCTTGGCTTGTCTTATAACCGACAAGGGTACAGTTGATAGTGAATCTCCACCAGCTTTAGCAGGAGAACGTTTGTCTTTTTCACTATCCGTTTTAATAGGTGTAAGTCGAGGTGTAGCCACTAATTTGGCTCCTTCGGCATTCTTTTCAGCTAACATACGTTTTATTTCCTCTTGACGTTTTATAAACTTTTCTCGCTCTTCTGGGGGCGTGTCTGGTCTTTGTACTCCAGGTTTTATGCCACCATCGGAACTGTCATCATCGAAATCCTCTATGTAGGCATAGCGGCGTCCTCTGGTTCGACGTGTACTATCTTCACTACCCGATTGACTGTCTTCATCTTCCGATGACTTCTTTTTCTTTTTAGTTTTTGCTGGAGGTTTCTCTTTTCCTTTGCCTTTTGTTTTGCTGGCACTAGTAGTCGTTTTTAAAGGTTGTGAACGCGGTTGCTTACCCATACCCTTGCCAGAACAAATATTATCATTGTCATCATCATCTTCCTCTGATTCTTCCGATTCGCTTACATCGTCGTCTGAATATTCCACTTTTTTGGGTTTTTTGTTGTTGGTACTCTTGGTTTTGGGAGATTTTTGACTAAACGAAGTATTGGATTTTTTGGCTTTCTTCCTTTTGTTAGGTCTCCAGTTACCATCTGATTCATCTGTAGTAGTATCATCACACAAATCAGCACTATCAATGTTTTCCGATAGTTCAGAAATATCATCATCATCCGCTTCGCTTTCTGTATAGTCCGAATCATCCTTACGTTTCTTTTTGGATTTGGGACGTTGTATCTCTTCATCGTCACTTTCGTCCACCACAAATCGTCTATCTTTGCGCCTCTCACGGAAAGCTCTTCGCGCTGCCTTACGCCGTTTTTTCTTAGACATTCCTTTTCGCTTATAAATTTCAAGACTTGAGTCACTATTCGATGCCGAAATTGAAGTATCTTCTTCTTCCTCATCATCGAGGGAGGAACCTTTAAAGTCTTCATCAGAACCATCATCGTCTTCGGAACTTATATCCAATGTCGTAAGTTTACGAGATTTTTTCTTTTGAGAAGGTTTTATATTAAATTTACGAATAATAGGTTCAGCATCACTATCATCGACATCTTCACCAACAGGTTTTTGTTTAACATTTTCCTTTTTATCTTCCTTGGTTGTTGCTTTGAGTTCATCAGTCTTCAAGGACGGTTCCTTTTTCACTTGCGCACTTTCAGTCTCTTCATTATCTTTACCTTTGCCATCGCTTTCTTCCTGCATTGGTTTTACAATAATCTCTCCTCCTTCAATTTCACCATCACCATCTTCTATTTGTTTTTGTCGTGCCTTTTCTTCTTTATCAGCTTCGATAATAGTGGAAATATCTTTACCCCTACCCAAATTGCCAGCACCTGCCGCTTCATCCATTTCTTTTTTAAGTGCAGAATTGATGAGATCGTCGTATTCGTTAAGACGATAACTGACATTAATTTGCCTACGCTTGCGTAACTTATAAATTGGTTCGTTGTCACTTTCCGAGTAAGTTGATGAGGATGACGAGAAATCACTTTTTGAGTCACTTTTTGATTTGCTAGAGTTTTGCGAATCACTATCAGAATCTCTACCTCCTCCACGTTTTTGATGTCCTCTTCCTCGTCTTGAACGAGTAGTATTGTGTCGGCGATCACGATGATTACGTTTGTCACTTTTCTTTGTGTTCTTAGAACGGTATCTGTTTTTATTTTTGTTCGATGATTTCTTAGAACTACTATTTCTACTATCCTCAGAATTTGTACTTGATTCTTCATCGTCATCTTCATCCTCATCTTGTGAATGTTCTTCAGAGCTTGAGTCATCATTTCTTCGTTTTCCCTTAATTTTGTGTTCTTTTTTGTTCTTACGTTTTTTCGTTGCCGCCTCTTCTTTTTCTTGGCGTGCCTTTTCTTCCTCAGCTAGACGTTTCACTTGCTCTTCTTCCTTTTTTTTGTTTTCTACCAAATCATCAAATTCTTTTAGCTGACTCTCCAAAGCTTTAATTAGTTGTTCTTGTTGACAAGGCGGACAATACCAATCTCCTTCAGGAATATAAAATAGAACTGGTGACAGACAGGAACAATGATAACCCTTATCACAATTATCACAAAGTAAAATCCATTCTGGATGATCGGATTTATTGCACTTTTGACACGCTTCCTCTTCCTCATCAGCTGCAGTACCATCATTAGCAGCATCTTCCTTGCGTACAGTTCGAGCTCTCTTCATGGGTACCACTTGAGATTCATCTTCAATGTCAGATTCGGGAGAAAATTCATGATCAGATTTAAATAGCGGTGAACCCGGGTCGGTTTCATAATGTGGAGGTTCCTCATCTTCTTCATCAGGTTCTTCTTGTTCTTCCGAGCCCGAAGACCAATTGCCATTCTTTCCGGGACATTTTTTCTTTTGTACCTTTCTTTTAGTTTCAACATCACTCTCCTCAGATTCCGAAGATGGTTCAGTAATGGGTGGTACTACAGTGGGATCAGCTTGTTTTTCAGCTTTTTTCTTCTTTTTTAATTCTTGTTTCATAGTTCTCAGTGCAATCTCCTCTAGTTTACGACGTTCAGCTTCTTCTCGTATCTTTTGTTGCGCTATACGTCTTGACTGACGTACGGGTGTTTCACTATCGACATCAATAATGTTAGTGGCATCGACTTCACGTTTCTTTCGGGTCCCTTTTTGTGTAGTTTTTGTTGTGGGACTTGATTTCACAGCACTCTTTGGAGTTTGATCTGATGCTGTTGTTGTATTAGGTTTCTTTTTATTAGTTTTTACATCTTCACTATTTTCTTTACTGATGTTTTCATCTGCTGATTTATCTTCTATCTTGTTTTTCTACAATAAATGAATAATTTCACGTTAAAAAGAATTAAAAATTTCATAGTGTCCAATAGCGTTCTCTAAATTAAAGTCGATTTTTGTTAAAAAAAAGTCGATTTCGAAATCTACTTTCAGAGAGTCGGAAAGTCAAAAAAGTTTTTAATGCTTAAAAGTAAGAAAAAAGTAAAAAAAAAAAAAATAGCCGAAAAAAGTGAAAAAATTAAACTCGGAAAAATGTGAAAATTTTTTAAATAGATGGGGGAATAGTTGGATAATTTTAAAGTAGTGGGATAAAGGTGATTGGTCGCCATTATATAGTCGACAAAAGTCAAAGAAAATCTGAAAAAATCGACTTTTTTCCAACTATGGAACTCAACTTAAGTGACAATACTGATATTTACCTCTTTTATATCCTTTTTTGATATGGATGCCGAAATTTTTGGTTCTTTACTTTCGTTTTCTTCTTTAACAACTGCTACTTTATCACATTCATTTGTTTCCTTTTTTAATGAATTTTTTACACCCCCACGATTTCTTTTCGCCTGCAGTGTGGCATCTACATAAGCAGGTGTTACACCGCTTCGTCGACCAGAACGTCTGCCGGAAGTTGGTGTCGGAGATTCCCTTTTAATATCAATATCTTTTGTTTCTACAATTATATCTTCTTCCTTAATGGTATCTGTAATTTTATCCTTATCTTTTGGTGCAGTAACTTCCTTTTTAGCTTCAGGCTCCTCGGGGCTATCGTTTTGTGCGGTTTCTTCACTGCTGCGACGTTTGCGTTGACGTTCTGGTGTGATTCTTTGCTGCCTTTCGGGGTCAATTTTGTTAACAATTGTTTTTGTATCTACAACATTTTTTGTCGTATTCGTGGTAGTAGTATTGTCTTGAATTTCTGAATTTAAATCTTGACTGTTGGTACGTTTACATGGAACTGCATCTTCATCACTTTCTTCTTGTCGAATTTGGGTTAATAAATTTTTCTTTAAAGGTTTAGTGATCGGACTTTTATTTGGTGAAGGAAACAAAGCTTTTGCTGTAGTTGCTACCACCACAGAGTTGCCATTGTCTGTGGTATTTTTTTCTTTTTCTATTTTCTCGGGAGTCTTTTTTAATTTCTTTTCAATTATTTCGTCTAAAGTTGGCTTAATTTTAGTGGGTGTTATTTGTGTAGGTTTTTTGATAGTATGTGGCTGTGGTGTTGGAACAACAGTTGCAGTTATAGACTTTTCACAAATCACATTAGAAGTTTCATTATTTTTCGTTAGATCATCATTTTTAGCTACTAAATTTTGTTTTTCATCTGACTTTTTTGTAGGAGAATCTTTTGTCAACATAATCTTTTTTCGTCTTCTTAGCTCTTCTTCGCCACCACTTGATGATGTAGTTTCATCATTTGCTGCTACTTTTTGAGCCTCTATTTTTTTTCTTAGTTCGCTATTCGTTTGTTTAGGACGCATCTTAAGCCGTTTACCACCCACATCCATATCATCCATTTCCAACTCTTGATCATTTAAAACATCTTCGGCGTTTTCAGAATTTAAATCTATTTCGCTTTCAGAGTTTTGTAGTCGTATTGAGGTGGTTTGTAATTGATCTGTTAGACGTCTTTTGCGATTATAATTTGCTGGACTAGAAATGTTTGTTGTTGTACTGCTGTCTTCTTTAACTGGCGTTTTCTTTTCCAATAACTTTTGTTTCGATTCCCTTAGTTCTTTTTTAAGGGATTCTAAAACAGACATTTTGCTAGCATGTGTTAATTGACTTGTGGCATTAGCAACATCAGAATCAGGTTTTGTCAAGATTGTATTTAAATCTTTTTCTTTTACTTCTTGCATAGAATCTTCCGAAGGCTTTTCATCAGTTGGATATATTTTTACATCAGTTTCTGAGGCATCTAATGGTTTGTTGTCTAAGGTTTCGTTTTTAGGGATAGTTTGATTTATTTTATTTTCTCCATTGATTTTGTTTTTATCATCTTTAGTTAGCAATTCTTTATCACTTTGAGTATCTTTATTACAAATTTCCTCCGGATTTTCCTTTTCTTCTATCCTCTCTAAATCATCAGATACTTCTTTTAATTCTTTAGATTTATCCTCATCATTAGGATTAGTGTCTTTTGGGGGACTCGATTTTAATTTGGGTAAATTAGTTTGCAATTCTGTTTCTGATTTTGCTAACTCTTCGTTAGTGGTTTTTATTTCTGGCTTACTTTTAACTGCATTGGATACACTTTCCTCGTCATTTTGATTTTTATTACCCACTAAACAATCTGTACCACTTCCTTCACCCCAAACATAACAAACATCTTCAACTATTATTTCGCTTAAAATGTTTACATCATCATTTTCATTGTCTAAATCGTAATCGATACAAAACATAAAGTTTCCACCATCACACTCCTTTCCCGAACCTTCTCCTTTTACATGCACTACAGGATCTGAAATTTCTTCGCCTACTTCATCTTCTTCGTCTTCCTCATCATCGTCGTCATCGTCTTCAAATTGTTTTTCTTCATTTTCATCTTCTTCGGCGGCCACAGAATCAATGTCTTCTTCTTCTATTTCTTCCTCTACATCCCCATCTTCATCGACTGATTCATCTTCGTAGTCTTCTTCACCCTTATCTTTGTTATCTTCAAATTTATTCAAGGATTTTGAACGTTTTGAATCCATTAAAGAAGGTCGCGATTTTTTAAGCGCACTCAACTGTTGACTACTATCATTACGTGGTGATGTAGCATCCACTTGATCTAATGCTCGTTTTTTAGCTGTGGATGCGGTATTTTCGTTGATTAGTACCTTATTTTGAGATATTAACAAAGGCTAAAATTAAAAAATAGTAATAATAATAAATTTTATACTAAAGGCACAATTTCAAATTTTTAATATACCTTGACTTTTTTATTATCATCATCTTTTCTTTTTACTGTTTTTTCCAAGTTTTCTTCGGTTTCTTGGTTATTTTTCTTCTTGGGAATTTTGTTATCATCTTCAATGTCATCATCCTCTTCTGCATCACTTTCTCCATCACTTCCCTCACTTTCATCCTCATACTCCTCTTCGACTTCTTCAAATTCTTCTTCACCACTTTCATTATTGGCCTCTTTGCTTACAAGGCTAATTTTTTTCAATTTCTGGGCATCTTCTTCTGCAGCCAATTCTTCTTCACCTTTACCTACATCCTTCTTGGCATTTGTTGTCTCTTTACAATTCTTACCATGTACCAATTTTATACTAAGTATTGGAACTTTTTGTTCATCCTCATGAGAGTCATCTTTTTCTTCTGGTGGAAGAGTTTTTTGTGCATCAGCTGATTCCATATTACTGCTACTGCTGCTACTTGTATCCTCATCTATTAAACCAATATCTGTGCAGGGTAGTACCACTTCGCTGGCTCTTAAACGCTTTATTAAGTTGACAAATTCATCACGATTAGTGGCTACCACTTGCCATATTTCCTCATCTAAGTGTTCTTGATAAATACGTATATTACAGTCATTATCTTGGGTTATCCAATAGGCATGTCCTAAACGATCTCTGCCTATGGGCTGTGATCGTAAAGAATCCGCACTAAGTGTCAAAATTTTAGCACGAAATTTCGCATTTCGCTCAAATTGACATTCAAGCAGTTCCTATAAATAATTTTGTAATATATGGATGTTTAAAATATGTGAAAGTAAAAATGTTTTTCTGTATATTTACCCGTAAAATACGTAGTTTTACTTTGACGCTGGAATTTTTATAACCAAAACGTTCTATTTCCCAAGCATCTTGCGCTGAATATGTGAAGCAAAATTTACTTAAAGCAGATTCCCAGCTTTTCTCATGCACCGTTTTACGAGTCTTTCTTAAAAGTTTTATTTGCATTTCCCTTAGTTGGGGGGAAACTAAATGTTAAAAAAAAAACAATAAGAAAAATTACAATATATTCCAAACAGGTAATTTATAATTAGATTTTTTTAAAGTGTATCTTAAAAAAACTATTAATTAAAATTTAATCAATTCAAACATTTTCCCCATACCATGAACACTTGAGCTTGTGTGTGTATTATATACATATGTATGTATTAACATTTTACGAGACGCTTCACTAGCAAAACACTTACCTTCATCAGTTTTTGTCAGCCATTGCAATAACAATTTAAAATTGGGCAAATCCAAACCCAAATCTTTTGAAAATTTCTGTAGAAAATCACAAATAACTGCAAAATCAGGATCATTAGCACAGGAGTGTAATGCGGATTTTAAAGCCTCATCCACATCAGACTCTTTTGGGGCTGAAGTTGACACCTCTGCTGTTAGCATAGACGACGCCATCTCTGCATTTTTTGTATATATAAATTATTCAAAATATTGCTGCTGCTTATAGAAAAATAGTCGGGAAAAAATGTTTATAATTTTATGTGTATTTTTTGTTTTATAATTCTAAAAAATTGTTTTTTCTCCTATTCTGGTAACCGTAAAAATTTTTCATAGCAATTTTTTTTCTCTCACTTTATTCACCAAAGGATGGGCAATTTTTTCATTAAAAACTTTATAATTAATTTTAAAATGCCAATGGCATTGTTTATTTAATTTTTAGTTTAAAATAAGACACCAACACACGACACATATTTATACAATTTCGTTTTATAATTAGAAAATTTTTTATTTTTTTGCAAAAACTCTGAACAAAATACAACAAACTATATTTTCGTTCACAAGTATTTAGTGGAGATGTCAAAGTAATGAGTACCCTTTATACTGATTATTTTTTCCGGTACTAAATAATAGTTAGTAAATAATCAGTAATTATAGAGTTATTATTTGAAGAGTGGATGTAATTGGATATTCGTGTTGTTCAACTCAAAGCGAGCTTTATTTAAGTTTTTAACGGATAAAATGAGAGCCGAAGTGTTTGAAAATACATTTTTATTTAAAAATAAATCATAATTTATATTTTAAATTAAGGATAATGCACTTGGTTATTCGGTTTTATATAAACTATATAAATATAAATTGTTTTTTTTAAGTACCGATTTGAGTTATGTTTTTGTATACTTTAACTTTTTATTTAGCTGGGATACACATTGTAATTATTTTGTATAATAGCTGCTTTTTGTTGCTCATCTTGATAGGCAATTTCAAACAAAATTTAACTTTATGTGCGTTACAGTGATGGAAAAGTTGATACTATAGTACTTTTTTTGATACTATTGAACATTTATAAGTACCGAAGTTCTCCTTCGAATCATTTGATACACTCAAACGAACAGCTGGATATTTAACAATTCGATTTAAAAATAAAATTATTAAATGAAACTATATTTTGGAGTTTAATTTTCGATAAATCTATTTTTTAACAGTTTTGAAAAAATTATATTTATAGAATTTTATATTACGAATCTTCTTGCTTAATACTAACACGTGCTTTGTTTGTTTTTTATATTGCTTTTTGTTTTTTCTTTTTGACATTAAGGAAACAAATTTACCAACAAAAAAAGACTGTTGTTGTTGCCTTGTTGTATTTGTTGTAGCGATACTGTTACCTGATATTATTCTGCCATGGATTGGTCCTTTAAAATGTCGGAAGAAGGAAATAATAAGAAATGAAAATATTGAAATAATTTAAAGAAAATTTCGTTTTCTTTAACATTGGCAACATTGAACGAGTAACCAGTTATTCATTTAGGATATTGCGTTAATTACCTGTTTTTATTTTAAAAATAACTAGTCGTCTTCACGTAAAATAAAATATTTAACATTAACACCATAGTATAATTAGAAAGTATACTCGTAAGAACAGCTGTTTTACAATTTTTTCATTG
>MINK01192201.1:9793-29111 GCA_001735545.1 Phormia regina | reverse complement strand
TTTTTTTTTTTTTTTTTTTGTTTTGGTTTAAACAAATCTTCCCATTTTTAAATTGTACAACATATCTTCGGGACCCCGCAGAAAAGTCCTTACGAAGTCCTTGTGGGTCGCGGGCCCCCATTAGAGAACCGTTGTTTTAGAGTCTATGAGTTTTTCTATTAAATGAAATAAAAATTATACAATGTATACTTTAGAAGTTATGAGCAATAAAGTATGATAGCTTTTGGAAAAAATTCAACCACTTTTTGATTTTCGAAACGTCATATTTTTGGACCAAGAGGATTCTTTATTAAGAAAAATTGTGATTTAAGTANNTTTTTTTTTGCTACTTTTTTGTTAAAATATTGTGCTTTTTTCTTCATATTTTTTTCCTATAAATTGCAAATATTGCGCCTTTTTTTGTCTTCTCTGTTTATAACCTAAACTATAGTTTTTCTACAGCTAAAGTCTATTCTGTAGCCTAAGCTATTGTCTAGGCTAAGCTGAAGTCTAGACTTTAGTCTAAGGTATTATCTAGACTATAGTTTATTCTATAGCCTAAGCTATAGTCTAGACTATAGCCCAAGTTATAGTCTATCCTATAGCCTATATTATAGCTTATTCTATTCTAAATCCGAAACTATAGTTTATTCTATAGCTATAGACTATTTTACAGCCTTAATTATAGTTTATTTCATAGCATAAACTATAGTCTATGCCTAAACTATATTTTTTATAGCAATAGTCTATTTCATCGCCTAAATTAATGTCCATTATATAGCCTAATTAATTTATATTTGTTCATATCTGAACTAAATGAGAATTAATAAACTAACAAACTGCTGGACTAAAAATATTGCCTTAATAGTTGTGGAATTAAACAAAATTGTAAAATTAACAGAATTGTTTTAGAATTAACTTTTTAATTGTAGAAATAACTAAATGTTTGGATTTTTCATATATATGATCTCATACAAAAATGTTGAAATATATATTATGATTCAGTGAACCATACTAAAATTTTGATTATGTGTAATCATTGAATGATAAAATGGAATCATAAATGTTGCTATCATGAACATGGTATTATTCAAATCATAGAGAAACGTCTGTACAATCACTGAATAGTTGTGGTGATCATGGTGTAACCATGTTTTTTTTCTGCGTGTAGAATTATATTAATTATTAATTAATTTTTTTAATTAAAAAAGAAAAACTTTTATTTTTACTTTCTTTAGATTTTAAACAATGAATCACAATAATGAAACACTGCCCGACTCATCAATGGGGACATATTTTACATATCACATACCAGGTATGGATATTAATCCTGGTCCCTATATCTTCACAATAGTCAGTCAATTTTTGGATATGATAACACCCAATGAATTACCTTTAGGTAAGTTTTTAACTCCTTAACTCGCTCTGTTTTTTTATATAAATTAACTTAATTATTGTTAATCTTTTTTTTTAGGTCAAGTTAGACAATTATTATATTCCAATTTAACTATAATAGATTTTGCCACAAATGTAAGTTAAAAATGTTATAAAAAAAACAAACAAACACCAAATAATCAAACATAAAAATACTCATTATTATTAACAAATATTTGTTGCATTCGTGACATCTTAAAAGAAAACATATTATTTTTTCTTTTTTTTTCAGGCCATCAAAACAGAATCCAGTTTTATAGCTGTCATGAGCATTTTTATGATTATGGCTTTAGTGCCCATATTGGCAACATGTGCCTGGTGTTGTTGTCGTCGTAACCCTGAAGAGGAAATGGAATTTATACGTAATGCTCCGGTAGTAATGATAGATGATTCCATGGAGGATACATTGCAATGTCGTAAAAAATCCTCTATAATAACCATGTGGATAGTTTTTCTATTATTATGGTATGTTATTTATTAGCTAGATTTTGTTGGTTTTCTTTCTTTTTTTCTTTCGGTTATATGGGGAAAATAAAAATAAACTTAATAGACCTATAACATCAAGAATTAAATTTTGATGGGTTTAAATGAAAACATTATTCCCCAGGGCATATGACAGGTGAATATAAAGAATAAAATTAATTGGGAAAATATTGATAGTTGAATTAAAAAAAAAAAAAAACTGTATATAATACAAAACACAGTGAGGTCTAGTTTATACCATAAACTATAATATAGTTAATAATATAAACTATAAACCAGTCAATACCATTAAATATATTCACTGCTATCACCTTATCTATAGTCACAATTATAGAATAATATATTTTCGAATTTATAGCCGAATTTATAGCCCATACTATAATAAAATCTGCAGAAAATTTTATGATCGAAACTATAGTATATGCTATAGTCCAAATTATAGTCTGTTTCATAGTCTAACCTATAGTCTAGACTATAGTGTAATAGTCTATTTTATAACCTAAATTGTGGTATCTTCTATAGCCTAAACTATAGTTTTTTCTATAATTATAGTCTATTCTGTAGCCTTAACTATAGTCTAATGTATAGGATAACTATAGTCTAGACTATAGCCTAAATTATAGTATAGTCTAAAGCCTAATTATAGAATATTCTATAGCTTAATTTATATACTATTCTAAAGCTTAAGTTTTAGTTTATTCAATAGCTATAATCGATTTTACAGCCCTAATAATAGTCTAGACTATAGCCTAAATTATAGTCTATTTTATAACCTAAGCTATACTTTTATATACATATATTTTATATATTCTGTAGCCTCAGCTATTGTCCAGGCTAAGCTGAAATCTAGACTTTAGTCTAAGCTATACTCTATACTATAACCCAAGCTATAGTCTATCCTATAGCCTATATTATAGTTTATTATATAGCCTAAATTGTAGTCTATTCTATAGGCTAAATCATAGTCTATTTCATAGCCTTAACTATAGTTTATTATATAGTTATAGAATATTTTACAGCCTTAATTATAGTTTATTTATACATAGCCTTAACTTTTGTCTATGCACAAACTCTATTTTTTATAACAATAGTCTATTTTATCGCCTAAATTATAGTCTATTCTACAGCATATGTTATGAAATAGCCTAAACTATAGTCTATTTTATAACCTAAACTATAGTTTTTCTACAGCTAAAGTCTATTCTGTAGCCTAAGCTATTGTCTAGGCTAAGCTGAAGTCTAGACTTTAGTCTAAGGTATTATCTAGACTATAGTCTATTCTATAGCCTAAGCTATAGGCTAGACATTAGCCCAAGTTATAGAGTATTCTAGAGCCTATATTAAAGTTTATTCTATAGCCTAAATTCTATTCTAAATTCTAAACTATAGTTTATTCTATAGCTATAGACTATTTTATAGTCTTAATTATAGTTTATTTCATAGTATAAACTATAGTCTATGCCTAAACTATATTTTTTATAGCAATAGTCTATTTCATCGCCTAAATTATAGTCCATTATATAGCCTAAATTGTAGTCTATTCCGTAGCCTAAACTAAAGACTATTTTAAAGCCTAAATTATAGTTTATTTTATAGCCTTAGCCTTAATCATAGTTTATTCTATAGCATAAACTATAGTCTATTCTATAACCTAAACTATAGTTTATTCTATAACCCAAACTATAGTTTATTTTGTAGCTACAGTGTATTCTGTAGCATAAATCACAGTCCATTATATAGCCCAGACTATAGTCTATTCGATAGTCTATCCTATAGTCTACCCTATAGTCCAAGCTATAGTCTATCCTATAAACCACGCTATAGTCTATCCTATAACCTAAATTATAGTTTATTCTGTAGCCTAAATCATAGTCTATTTTACAGCCTAAACTATATACTATTCCATAGCCTAAACTATAGTCTATTCCATAGCCCAAATTATAGTCTTATCTATAGCCTAAATTGTAGTCTATTTTAAAGCCTTAATTATAGTTTATTCTGTAACCTTAGCCTATAGCATATTGTCTATTGTATAGCCAAAGCTATATATAGCCTAAATTATAGTCTTTTCTATAATCTTAACTTCAGTCTATTCTGTGGCCTAAACTTTAATCTATTTTATAGCTTCAACTTAAGTCTTTTCTTTAGCCTAAACTTCAGTCTATTCTGTAGCCCTAACTACAATCTATTCCATAGACTATTCTAAAACCTTAATTTTAGTCTATTCTATAGCCCAAAACTTAGTCTCTTCTATAGCCCAAAACTTAGTCTATTCTATATCATAAACCTCAGTCTTTTATAAAGCCTATTCTATAGATTAAACAATAGTTTACCCTAATTATAATCTATTCCATAGCTTACACTATAGCTTCTTTAGTAAGTACAGCTTTGGTTATAGAATCAAAAATGTAATTTTAGCTAAAGCTTATAAATTGAACTATAGTCTGAACAATATTCTAAACTGAATTTATATGTAGGTTAAGGTTTGTATTCTTCAAAATTAAACTCAATCCAAATTCTTACTATAATTTTTTTAACATATTTTAAATAGCAAAAATAAATAAATTATCTTTGCTTTTTTATTTTATTTTATTTTATTTTATTTTATTTTATTTACAAAACAACAGTTTATTAATAATTTCCCCTAAGTTATATGGTTTTTTTTTTTATATATATACTTTTTAACTCTTTTCAGCTTAAGTGATTTATGCATTTTTTATGCCAACAGTCGTTTGGCCACCACCGTTGAAATGACACCCGAAATGATTAAGTCCACCGTACATGATATGGAAGTTTTTCTAAAGGATACACATTTGCAAATAAAACATAAACTTGATAATGGTTTTCATGTTTCCGTTGAAAAAGTTGTCAAAGATTTGGAAGGTTAGTTTAAAAGAAACACATGAACACAAACACATACACATACATACCAAACACCTATGTAAAGTTATGTATGTAAGTGTAAATACATGCATAATGTAGTTGCTACTTTTGCAACTTTATAGCTTTAAAGTTGATTATAAAGTTTGTTTTTTTTTAAATTTATATATAATAACAACACAAACACATTCACTTGTATGTTTATTTATACACTTAGATACACTTTTAGTCTGTAACTAAGAATTTGTATGGCAGATAAAGTTTTATGCTTCATATTGTGTGAAAATGACCTTTTTTACTTTATTCGGTTTCGTTTTTTTTCTTATTATTTTTATATACTCGTAACATGCATTATATGACTTTAGATGTGGATGTTTTGCTGGGTGAACCCATTCAAGCGGAAATTTCAGCTCATACTGGCATTGAGTTGGCCTATGATTCTTTGGCAACATTAAGCTTGGGTAAGTATAAAAGTATTGTATAGCTAGTAAGTGTTTATCCTTCGAAATAACTGTAAGAAAAAATATAATACGAAATTTAGTAATAATAAAATTGTACAGTGGTTTTCTTTAGAAAAAATCGAAAATTTTAATACAAAACAAATTGAAAAAAGTTTTAACATTTTAGAAATTGCTACAAGTACTAAAAGATCTTTGATAGTATTTTAACACGAAAATTAAATTTATATTAATTTAAAATTTGTTAATTATTTTTTTATAGCAAACCACTGTATTCAGCACTATGTCCTTTGTTTTGTTTTTGTTTTATTTTTCGAACAAATAGTTACACAAAACATCTTCATTTACTTTATACATTTATTATTATTCCTAATAAATCAATTATATTATTAAAGACTTTGACCCACTTTAAGCCAGTAAACTATAGTTACACCAAATAACTTCTTTTTACCAACAACGACAAAATAATTGTAAAAGAATTTTTTTTCTTTAACAATTTCAATAATAATTTATAACCATTTCGTTACATCCTTTTATTGTCCTTTATTTTTTCATTCTTCTCAACTCTTGTGTTTACAGTAAATGCAGAACTTATCTATCGTGTTCTCATGCTGCAGGAGACAGCGGGTCGAGCCTTGAAATTGGCACAGGAGGCAGCAGCTCGTATGGAAGAACTTCAAATACAATTGTCTGTATTGCAACGTCAGTGTACATATCGTGACCGGCCACTATGTGATACATTGCGTATAAGAAGTTTTGAGGAGAACGGTATTATTGATGCTCTAAAAACGGTAAGAAAATAATCTGGCCAAACGGATATGACAATAGAAATGATGGAAAACATAAGTAAATGTAACTGTAATTTAAAATGAAACAGACGGAAATTGAAAAGCCAGTAGGAAATTTTAAAATTTATTTTTTATATAGTATCAAGTAAAGACTATAATATACTATCAAGTATAGACTAGTCTATAGTAGTATTTGTACTCCTAAAAATATTAGTAAAATTGTATATATTTTCCTGATTTTTTTTATAAATTTTTCAATTCTCCATTAAATATCATATATCACGTAAAATAATGATGTTAATAACTAAAAGTGTTTAGAAATTATTCAGTTTCAAATTATTGAAATATGTCAATATGATTATAATTTGCATTTGTTTCAAGAAAAGTGTACTAAAAATTTTAAAATAGTAAAATTTATTATACATGATTTTAAAGAAGATACAATTTCCTTTAAAATGATATATAACATGACTATTTTTTATTTGCAACGTTTCTTGTAAATAAATTTTGCAAATTGTAAAATCTTTCGTTGTTTCCATATTGTTTTTGATACGGCCTTACCCACTGCATTACTGTCTTATCCCACTGCATTGCCAATAATATAAAGAAAGATGAAGGTTTTGCAGTTTTTGGGATTTTGCTAATTAAAAATTTATTTACACGAAACGTTGCAAACACAAAATAGTCATATTATATATCATTTTAAAGGAAATTGTATCTTCTTTAAAACCATGTATAATAAATTTTACTATTTTAACATTTTTAGTACACTTTTCTTGAAACAATGCGAACAAAAGCAAATTATGTTCATATGGATATATTTCAAAAATTTGATACTAAATAATTTCTAAGTGCTTATAGTTGTCAACATAATTTTTTCACATAATATAAAATATTTTATGAAGAATTGATAAATGTGAAAATCAGAAAAATATATATAATTTTACTATATATTTTTAGGAATCGAAGTTCTTATTATTGAAAATATGGGTATTTTCGGAAAATTGCCTCGTGTGACTAAGTTTACCGTTAGGCTGTAATAATTTTTTGCAGAACCTTTAAGAACATATTGATCTATATAGTTTAATTCACAGAAGTATCAAAATCAACAATAAATTTTTTGCAGACTCAAAAATTTCAACTTCTCATTCAAAATTGTTCATTTTTGACAGCTGCTGAATGTAGGGTGAAAGTTTAGAACTTTTCAAAATTACAATAACACCTTTTCTTGGAGTTCCGTTTTTTTAGAAAATTTCAAACAATATTAAAATTTTTTAAAAAAGTTAAATATATTAATTTTTTTTTCGCGATAAATTGCAATTTTGAAAACTGATTTGAAATTTTGAATTTGAAAATTATTTTCTTCTTATCGAATTGGGATAGTTAAAAAATTTTTTATTAGCATAATTTAAAAAATTGTCAAGTGTTTCAGCATATTTTTTTAACAAAATTTTAGAGATTTTAGTTTAAAAGTTATAAGACAAAATCGCAAAAAAAATGAAGGCCAAACGAGATTTTTTTAAGTTAAATATATTACGAGATAATTTAGCACAATTTCCCTGTATTTCTTAGGAGAATTCAAAAATGTCAAAATATTTCAAATCAGTTAATTTTTATAAAAGTTATAAGCCCCGATATAGTTTTCACTCTCGAAGTAGTGAAATTTGGCCTACTGCAGCAGGGCCCGTGTTGCAGCTACAGACTCCATCTTAAAATATTCTAAAAGTCTAACTCCTCCTCTGTCGCTGTTTCACATTTCATCTAAATCAGTTTAGTGGTTTTAAAGTTCCAGACTTATTACCATTTATTTTGTTTTTGGCCCCACTATATAGTATCAAGTATAGACTAATCTATAGCGTAGTTTTCTTTTTCTCTATTGGGATTTTTTTCTCATCACTATAAATCAATCATAATATTTATTTACTACCATTTCACAATTATAAAATTGAATTTGTTGTCTTTGCAACACAATGTTTTATGATTGCAACAATGTGGTAGGAAAATAAAATTCAACTTAAAAAAAAAACTAGAAATTCAAACAAAATCTTAAAATGAAAAAAACAAACAATTGAAGGAGTAAAACTTGTTATTTTAATAAATGTAGGTACTACACTGTACAATCTACTCATACATAGATATATGTCATGTCAAGTTATGACAAGTAGTTAGATATTAATTTTCTACTACAATCAAACAACATACACACATATATACGTATACACATTTACACAAATATTTATGTATGATTTTAATGTTTTCATAACTGTATTTTATGTTTACTTTTCTTCTTCTTCTTCTTTCTATTCTTCTTTTTATTCTCCTTTCATTTCACTCTTTAAATAGTTACAAGAAGATCAAGCTATTTTTCGTATGCGTTATTTGGGTGAAATTGATTTTGGTGCAACTGTTAAGAATTTATCATCCGAAGTGGGTTTGTCACGTTCAATATTTAGTAATTTTCCTCAACAAGTTAAAACGGATACAGTATATGAAAGAAATTGTAAGTCATTTATTTTGTTTGCTATAATATTTTTTCCAGCATTTCTTTCGCTTTTTTTGTACAAATGTCAATTACATTTACACTTGTCAATATTTCTTGGATTGAAACTTAGTTACAAAATATTAAAGTTTATGTATTTACTTTCTATAAACTTTTTACTTTTTTTTCTTTTGCTTATGATAGAGTTGCTAGGAATATTCGAAGTTTTAAATAATGTTAACATTTGTCTTAACATCAGAAAACAAGTTAAAAAAAAGTAGCAAAATGTTCAGACTTAATAAATATATAAATGGGACGAAATAGAACTTTAAAAAATAAATATTAGAGAGAGTGTTAGCACACTCTCTCATATCACTAAGTTAGACTTATTTACTATTTTTCTAAATTTTGTCTGTCTGTCTGTCTGTCTGTCTACTTTATAGACAAGTCTAAGTCTTAGTCTATATTCTATTCCACATCAAAGTATTTTGTCTACAGTCTATTCTATAGTGTAGTATATATGGTATTCCATAGCTTGCGCAATAGTATATTATATAGTTTACACTTCAGTCTGGACTATAGTGTAGTCGATATTCTGGACCATAGAATATTCGATAGAATTGCCTGCCCTATAGTGTAGTCTGTAGTCTAGATAGTAATATAATCTATAGTTGGGACTATGGTCTAGTCTACATTATGAAAAATAGTCTAATCTATAGCTTTGACAATTGTCTAATTAATATTCTGATCTATAGTCTATAGCCTGGAGTATAGTCTAGTTTATAGTCTGGACTATAGTCTAGTCTATAGTCTGGACTATAGTCTAGTCTATAGTCTGGGCTATAGTCTAGTCTATAGTCTGGGCTATAGTCTAGTCTATAGTCTGGACTATAGTCTAGTCTATAGTCTGGACTATAGTCTAGTCTATAGTCTGAACTATAGTCTGAACTATAGTCTGAACTATAGTCTAGTCTATAATCCGGACTATAGTCTAGTCTATAGTCCGGACTATCGTCTAGTTTATAGTCTAGTCTATAGTCTGGACTATAGTCTAGTCTAAAGTCTGGAGTATTGTCTAGTCTATAGTCTGGACAATCGTCTTGTTTATAGTCTAGTCTATAGTCTGGACTATAGTTTAGTCCATAGTCTCGACTATAGTCTAATCTATAATCTATAGTATGGGATATAGTCTATAGTATGGACAACAGTCTAGTCTCTAGTCTGGACTATAATCTAATCTATAGTCGGGACTATGATCTAGCCTACAGTATCCAAAGTAGTCTAATCTATAGCTTGAACAATGGACTATAGTCTAGTCAATAGTCTCGACTATAATCTAATCTATAGTCTGGACTGTAATATAATCTATAGTATGGGCAATAGTCTAGTCTATAGCATGAGCAATAGTCTAGTCTATAGTCTGGACCATAGTCTATTCTATACTCTGGACTATAGTCTTTGCTTTAATAGTCTTGACTATAGTCTAGTCTATAGTCTATAGTCAGCAATATTCTAATCTATTTGGACTATAGTCTAAATAATAGTCTGGAGAATAGTCTAAATAATAGTCTACACAATAGTCTAAATAATAGTCTGCACTATAGTCTAAATAATAGTCTGGACTATAGTCTATAGCGTGGAATATAGTCTATAGTGTGAGCTAACGTCTAGACTGTAGTCTGTACTATAATATAGTCTGTACTATAGTGTAATCTATAGTCTGGACTATAGAGTAGTCGTTAGTCTGAACCAACGTATATTCGATAGTATATCCTGGACTATAGTATTGTCTTGACTATAGTCTAATCTATTATCTGGTCAATAGTCTAATCTATAGTGTGGACAATAATCTACTCTATAGTCTGGATTATAATCTAGTCTGGACTATATTCTAGTCAATAATCTGAACTATAGTATAGTCTATAGGCTGTATTATAGTCGAGTTTATATTCTGGACTATTGTCTAGTCTATATTCTGGACCATAGTTAAGTCTATAGACTGAACTGTAGTTTAATCTATAGCCTGGACTATAACTCATTCTATAGTATGGACTTTAATTCAATCTATAGTATGGACTGTAATCTAATCTATAGTCTGGTCAATATTCTAATCAATCGTCTAGTCGATAGTCTATTTTATCTATTCAGTCTATAGTCTGAACTGTATTTAAATCTATAGTTTAATCTATAATCGAGTCTAAAGTATAGTTTATAGACTGGTCTACATCTGGACTATAGCCTAATCTATAGTCTAGTTTTTGTTCTAATCTATTTTAAATTCTATAATTTAGTCATTGGTCTATATTGTCCGTCTGTTTGCCTCTCTCTCTGTTCAACCATATGTTTTAAACTTTAAATTCAAGCCACTAACTAACATTTCCCATAACTTTAGCCCATTTTCCCATTTTATTTGATTTATTTGCATTGATTTCCAAATAGACGCACAAAAAGCCTTTGAACTAATTGAAAACACTTAGTGTAACCAAAATTGAAAAACGAACAACAACTACAAAAATAGCCAACAATTTGTCATTTATAAAACCAAACAAAATTTTCCAAATTCAATTAACTTTTGTATTGTGCGAATATACTTTTTTTTTTTTTTTTTTTTTTTTTTTTTTTTTTTTTTTTTTTTGTTTTTTTTTTTTTTTTTTGGTTTCATCTCTCAAACTCCGTATACAACTTACCAAAACTCATTCTAATTATTCACGTTTTAACAGACACCCTTGAACAATTGGAGGGTATACGTCATCGCACCACAGCCAATGCACAAATGTTAACGGTGACCATTAATGCTCTGCTCGAACGTTTAAAAAATGTTTGGGATAATGTCGAGCCACACTATGTCAAATTACAAGACTGGTCAAATATCTATTGGACCAGTGGTTGGATAGCAGGTATGGTCGTTGTCTGGATACTACTCTTTCTACTCATGTCCTACTGTTGCTTTTTGTGTGAGGCTAAAATTAAAGCTGGAGTTGTACTCTTCGTTGCTGTCATCATTATATGTTTAAGTAGTATATGTATAACTATATATGGTGTCATCTCTTTGGCGATTGGTGGCAATGCAGAAATATTTCTATGTCAGCCCATGTATGATTCAGGGAATGAGAAGACAACATCGTCAATGACAACAGACCTATCAACAGATATTAAATGGAAAATGATGAATGGTATTAATAGCAATAAAAATAATGACAACAATCATAATAATGCCTACGATATGTTGGGTAAGTTATTTGATAAACCGGGTTATGTTTATTTACACGAACCACAAACGGGTATAATTGGTGAACTTTTACGACCGGATGGAGTGAATCATTCAATTGTAAATGTTAGCTTGGCAACAGCTTTAAGGTATGTGAAAAAATATCTTGTATAAATATTATTTGTATATCAACATCCATACATATTTACTTATTAATGATTAGCTATAGCTATAGCTGCAGCTACAGTTACAGCTACTATGTAACAATGCTATTGTATATGTATTTAGTATATTTTAAGAGGATTTACTTAGTTTTGTTTGTATTGGATTGTATGTAAGTAAGTATTTAGTACTTAGTTATAGTTAAGTTTTTGATGAAGTAGTATTTACGTACAATATTATATTTTGTGGAATGTTTATGCGTAGAATTTATAAGTAGCCACAAAATATATATATATGGGATTTTCCATAATTTATTTTTTTCTTAGATGAAAAGATGTTTGCTTTAAATTTTAAACATTATTTATTAAATAAATTAAAACTATAAATGGAACTATAGTTCAGTCGAGGCTGACTGTATGATATCCTACAACATTTTGTGTGCTTATAAAGATATAGTCTAGACTATAGTCTAGATGGTAGACTAGTCCAGTCTAGTCTAGACTAGTCTGTAGCCCAGATTACAATCTATAGTTTGCTCTATAGCCTAGGCTACAGTCCAGTCTATAGTCTGGACTATAGTGTAGTATAGAATATAGACTAGTCTTTAGTCTAGACTATAGTCTGGACAATAATCTAGTCTGTAGTCTGAACTACAGTCTATAGTCTGAGCTCTAGTCTATATTTTGTGCTATAGTCTGAATTATAGTCTATATAGTCCGGACTATAGTCTAGCATATAGTTTGGACTATAGTTTAGTCTTTTTTTGTTATGGAGTGCGCAATCTTCGAATAATATGAATAGTTATTCATTATGTTATATTCGACACATAATGACTACTGACTAATCTGTAGTCTGGACAAGAAATGTAGTCTGGAATATAGTATACTCTATAGTTTGGACTGTATTCTATTCTATAGTTTGGACTGTATTCTATTCTATAGTCTGGACTATATTCTAGTCTATAGTCTAAACTATATTCTGGTTCTTATATTCTAGTCTATAGTCTGAACCATAATCTAGTCTGGTCTATAATCTGAAATATATACAGTCTATAATCTGAATTATAGACTAGTCTATAGTCTAGTCAAGAAAGTAGCCTATAGACTGGACTATAATCTAGTCTATAGTCTGGACTATATTCTAGTCTACAATCTAAACTGTATTCTAGTTCTTAGTCTGGACTATATTCTTGGCTATAGTCTATTCTATAGCCTGCACAATAATCTAATCTATAGTCTGCACAACAATCTAGTGTAAAGTCTGGACTATAGTCTAGTCTTTAGTCCGGACTTTACTCTAGTCTGTAGTCTAGATTATAGTCTATTGCCTGGGCTATAGTATAGTCTAGTCTATAATGTAGGCTATAGTCTATAGTCTGGACAAGAATGTAGACTATGGTCAGGACTATAGTCTAGTCTAGAGTATAGTCTATAGTCAAGACTATAGTCTATCCATAGTCTGGGCTACAGTCTAGTTTATAATGTAGTATATAGTCTGGACTATAGTCTAGTCTATAGTCTGCACTATATTCTAGCATACAATCTGAATTATAGTCTAGTCTATAGTCTGGACAAGAATGTAGTCTATGGTCTGGACTATAGTCTAGTCTAGAGTATAGTCTAGTCTATAGTCTAGACTATAGTCTATCCATAGTCTGGGCTACAGTCTAGTCTATAATGTAGTATATAGTCTGGACTATAGTCTAGTCTATAGTCTGTACTATATTCTAGTCAATAATCTGAATTATAGTCTAGTCTATAGTCTGGACAAGAATGTAGCCTATGGTCTGGACTATAGTCTAGTCTAGAGTATAGTCTCATCTTTAGTCTATAGTGTAGTCTATAGTCTGGACTATATCCCAGTCTATAGTCTGAACTATAGTCTATAGTCTGCACAATAATCTAGTTTGTAGTCTAGTCTATAGTCTGGACTAACTATAGTATATTTTATAGTCTGTACTGTAGTCTATTCTATATTTTTTCTGTACAACTTTTAGCCTAAAAAAAGTATTTTGGAAATCAAAAATATATTTATAAAAGATGTATTTATTTTATTAAAAAAGTTTTATTATTGCCAAACATGTTTTTTTAATCTTTTTAGTTTTTAGAAAAATTATATTAATTTTATATCCTTATTAAAAGTAACATTTGCCATGGAAATCCCTTTACATTTTATAATATTTCGCAGTTTTGCTCTTGGGTTTCTTTTCTTTTTTTATTTTATTTTTTTGTTTTCCTGGAATGCGTTAATTCAATGAAATGTTGTTGATTTCATTTGGAACTCCCAAGTTTTATATATTTTTGTCCACGTTTGATTTGGTTTGGAAGTGTTATGCATGCCAATTAGTTATTGATACTGTACGTGTTTCCTTTTTTTCGGGCAACACGGTTACACTTCATAATGATACAACAACAAAAAAAAACTGTAGATGTTGTTCCTCAAAACCCCAATAAAAAAACATATGTATGTGTATTGAAAAGAAGACTGGCTATTGATAAATAAAAGTCCTTTAACCCCTATAAAAACTATAACCTTTAACAAGAAAAATACTAATAATAAAAATCCTTTAAAATTGTCTAAAATAATTGAAAAGTACAATGGACTATTTTAATATAAAAAAAAAACAAATACTCCACCAGCCCCTCTAAGCCCCACAACAACTAAAGCGAAAATAAAAACCTGTACTTTGTCTAGTAACACTAGCCCTCCCTTTAAAGTTTAATGCCATTAACAAACCTAATTTACCACATGACCTGAAAATCCTTATATTTTCAAGAATTAATAACAAACTATACTAATGATTTAAAAAAAAATAAAATCACAAATCTTTCTCAAATGTTTCAACATACTACGTGACATCTTGCAACTTGTTACCACTACTACTGCATAATGTATGAAAAACAAACAACTTGTTTCATTTTTTGAATACAAAATGAATGAACTTTTTAAACTTTGAATACGAAAAAATAAAACGATACTTCAACAACAACAACAACAACAACATCAATGACCAAAACAAATTTTAAATTCTTATACACACACATATACACATACACCCACAAACAAACAATACTTCTGACATATTGTTACAACTGCCATGTCAACGTCATCATCATTTTGAAAAAAAAAAAAAAAAATGAAAAATAAAAAAAAAACCTTTAGAGGATGTGAAAAAAATGAAGCATCGTACAATGTCTTTCAATTGGATGCATTCGTTAATACAACAGCTATTTCCGATATAAAACAATTCCCCAAAGTTACTCAGGCCATTGATGCCATCGAAGTATCCGAACGTACACTGTTGTCTTTGACACAGACAATACAAACCATATTGGAGAATATGTTACAAATGTCATCGTTTAATTTAACCACATACCGTACAACAATAGGAGCACCCACGCCCGAAAAAGATTTGGCTACTTTTATTGATCAAATGCAAAGAGTCGCATTGCAGGTAAGATTTGATTAAGAGAAAAACAAACAAAAACAAATTTCCATAAATATAAGGTGCATAGTTATATCTAAAAAAAAAGATATTTACAGTTAAAACATTTGACAGGTTCATGAAGAAGCACAGTGGGACCAATTGCAAAAGAAAGAGTCATAAGTTTGTATCCTCTAAACTTTTGTTCCGGATCAAATTAAATTGTATGAAAACTTCTAGAAAACAACGTCCCTGTCAAGACATAATAAGCAATTTTTAGTTTTATTGAAAAATAAGAGTGAAAAAGTAATAAAATACTAAAGTTTTTTATGCATAGCTTTAAAGAAGACACGATTTTCTTCAAAATGGTATATATTATGACTATATTGATTTTATTACGCTTCTAATAAATCAANNCTTCTATTTTTGGTAATGCAGTAAGATAAAACAGTGTAGTATCGCCTCTCAGTATCCCATTAAAAAATATAAAATGGAAATAAATCTGGAATTTGCAAAATGACTGGTAAGACTTCTATGGAATTTCAGACAGTGCACAGTGGTGTCAAAAGCAAAATAAATAGTAATAGGTCTGGAACTTTAAAACCACTGAACCGATTTAGATGAAGAAGCTAGGCTATATTGATTTTATTACGCTTCTAATGGATCAATTTTCTTCTATTTTTGGTAATGCAGTAAGATAAAACAGTGTAGTATGGCCTCACAGTATACCATTTAAAAATTAAAATGGAAATAAATCTGGAATTTGCAAAAGGCTGGTAAGACTTCAATAGAATTTCAGACAGTGCACAGTGGAGCCAAAAGCAAAATAAATAGTAATTAGTCTGGAACTTTGAAACCACTGAACCAATCCAGATGAAACTTGAAACATAGGTAGTGGAGGATACATTGGTCTAAAATTGAGTAAATCGACAATGAAAAACATATCGAGGCTTAGAACTTTTACAAATATTAACCGATTTTTTACATTTTTGAAATCTCCTATTCAAGACAAATACAAATAATCTTATTGAGCTTTATTATCTCGTATGGTTTATCTCTCTAAAATTTTTTCTCTAAAAATTTTTTAAAAATATGCTGAAATTCTGTACAATTTTCTTAATTATGCTAATGAAAAAATTTTTAGTTATCTCAATTCGATAAAAAGAAAAAATTTTCAAAACAGGTCTCAAAAATTGTAATTTTTTTTGCCAAAAAAAATAACTTTATATATTTAACATTTTAAAAAAAAAATTGTTAAAAAATTTTAATATTGTTTGGCTTTCTCTGAAAAACGGAAGCCCAAGAAAACGTGTAAGTGTAATTTTGAAAAGTTCTGAACTTTCACCTGACATCCAGTAGCTGTCAAAAATAATAAATTTTGAATGAGAAGTTGAACATTTTAAGTCTGTGAAAACAAATTTATTGTTGATTTTGATACTTCTGTGAAATAAACTATATAGATCAATATGTTCTTAAAGGATCTGCAAAAAATTATTACAGCCTAACGGTAAACTTAGTCACACGAGGCAATTTTCCGAATATACCCATTTTTTCAATAATAACAATTTCGATTCCTAAAAATATATAGTAATAATATATATATTTTTCTGATTTTCATATTTATCAATTCTCCATTAAATATTTTATATAAAGTGAAAAAATTATGTTGATTACTGTAAGCATTTAGAAATTATTCAGCCTCAAATTTTTGAAATAAGTAAATATTAACATAATTTGCATTTGTTCGCATTGTTTCAAGAAAAGTGTACTAAAAATGTTAAAATAGTAAAATTTATTATGCATGGTTTTAAAGAAGATACAATTTCCTTTAAAATGATATATAACATGACTATTTTTTGTTTGCTACATTTCTTGTAAATAAATTTGAAATTAGCAAAGAGTTGCAAATTGTAAAATCTTTCGTTGTTTCCAAATTGTTTTTGATACGGCTTTACCGCACTGTCTTATCCCACTGTATTGCCAATAACATAAAGAAAGAGAAATGTTTTGCAATTTCTAGTGTTTTGCTAATTTAAAATGTATTTACACGAAACGTTGCAAACACAAAATAGTCATGTTATATATAATTTTAAAGAAAATTGTGTCTTCTTTAAAACCATATATAATAAATGTTACTATTTTAAAATTTTTAGCACACTTTTCTTGAAACAATACCAACAAATGCAAATTATGTTCATATGGACATATTTCAAAAATTTGAGACTAAATAATTTCTAAATGCTTATAGTTATTAACATAATTTTTTCACGTGATATAAAATATTTAATGGAAAATTGATAAATGTGAAAATGAAGAAAATGTATATAATTTTACTATATATTTTTAGGAGTCGAAGTTCCTATTATTGAAAATATGAGTATTTTCGGAAAATTGCCTCGTGTGACTAAGTTTACCGTTAGGCTGTTATAAGTTTTTGTAGAACCTTTAAGAACATATTTATCTATATAGTTTAATTCACAGAAGTACCAAAATCAATAATCTAGTTTTTTTTCGCAGTCTCAAAATGTTCAACTTCTCATGCAAAATTGTTCATTTAATTTTGAAAAAATTTTTCTTGTTATTGTTATGAGATAAGAAAATTTTTTTGGAGCATAATTTAGAATATTGTGGAGAATTTCAGCATATTTTTAAAAAAAGATTTTAGTTTAAAAGTTATAGGGCAAAATCGCAAAAAAGTTAAGGCAACAAATGAGAGATTTATTTTTCGAGGTTAAATATCTTTTAAATCATATGCATATTTTTTCCTTGTCTTGCTTAGGAAAATATAAAAATTTTAAAATATATAAATTCGGTTATTATTTGCTTCAGACTCCATCTAAAAATATTCTGAAAGTCTAACTCCTTCTTTATCGATGTTTCAAGTTTCATCTAAATCGGTTCAGTTTCAAAGTTCCAGACTTATTACCATTTATTTTGCTTTTGGCCCAATGTGCAATATAAAGAACATCAAAATCAAGGATATAAATCTGATTATTTCTATTTTATTAGCAATTTCGTTTTTTTTTTTTTTTTTAATAGAACAAAAAAAAATTCAAAATATCGGCTGAAATTTGGACCCCACTCTAACAGAAAGACTACCAAGATAGGCTCAAATTAAAAATTTACTCTTTAAAGCCACAGATTTCTTAATAATAAAAGAGATAACCTACATGGTTTTTGTTGATCTCGAAAATTTAATGAAATATTAATATAAATTTTTTTAACGACTTGAGATTTTATAAAAATTTTATTGGGCAAAATCGAAAAATTAAACCCCAAAAATTAGAAATGAAATTTAAAGTCAAATTGCATTAAACCCTAAGAGATGATTTAACACAGTAAGCATGTTAAAAAAAATGTACAAATATTTAAAATGGTTTCATATTTTGCCCCGATATGTTTTCCACCCTCGAGGTGATTAACTTTGGCCCACCGTAGTGCCAATTACACACTCCAGGTAGTGATTCAAATGTATTACCATATAATTTGGATTTTCCACCACTGTGAAGTATTAACTAGAGAACCGATTGTTTTTGCTCATCACAAAATCTCACCCGAGCCAGAAGGAGAAATGGTAATTTCTTTCTTTCTTCCTGATTTTGAATTTCAATTAATTTATAAATTTATTTCTTTGATTTCTAATTTTTCGAACGATTTAGTTAACTGATCGAACCTACAAAAAAGTATTACCATTTTTTTTAATTGGATATATTATTTAGGATCAATTTACAAAATATCTAATGATATAAGAAGTAAATATTGATCATGATAAAAGCATCGTGGTTGTGGTGTTCTATTGAATGTATATAGGTTAGGTTGTACCGGCAGCCAACTCAGCTCAATTGGTCCAGAATCGAGGACCTGTTGTTACCATAAAATTCCGCTACTTAGGAACCACCTTGTGGTCACAATGAAGGAGTTCAACCTGGATGGGTCGACTCTAGAGAGACTCGATTTGTCAGTCATTCTCTGTAGTCCAAAAAGTTGATGCCTCTGGTACTCAAAGATTGGGCAATGACAGAG
>MINK01192200.1:0-25558 GCA_001735545.1 Phormia regina | reverse complement strand
TTAAAAATTAATTCATTTTTTGTAGACGAAAAAAAAAAAAACTCTAAAAAAATATTTTTTTTTTTTACAAAAAAAAAAAAAAAAAGAAGACAAATAATTAAAAAAAAAAAACTAAGAAAGAAAAAAATGCACAATTAGATATGAATTACAAATGAAGCGAAATGAACACAAATATAACAGATATTTGGGAATGAAAAGAATTACAACTAAGGAAAATTTTTTTTTAAAAAAAAACAAAAACTTTGTGTTAAATTCAAAGTAACTCTGCATACGCTCAACTCAAAAAAAGGATATTTAACAAGATCACTTTGTTGTTCTAAATAAACTGGGATGATAATTCTTCCTTTTTATCTGTGAATAAAACCATAAAAAATCTCTAGAATTATTTAGCAATTTCAAAAAATTATAAAATATTAACAACATTCAAAATATTTATTAAAATAATGTTAACTTTACAGTAAAATAGGATTTTGTATGTAAAAGATTATTTTCTTTTCAAATAAAATGCTTTTAGAAATTCACATTCCAGTAACTTTCGAAACTTTAATGTCTTTTTGAGATAAACAATTTATGTGATAGAGATGTATTTCTTGCAGTGTGTTGAAGGTTAATTTATAAATAAAATTCAAATGAATAAATATTTAAATATATAAATGTTTTCCTTGATCGATATCAAATTAATTAATTAATTAAATTTTCCCCCAAATTAATTATTATTTTGTGTTCTGTAAATCGCTGTAATTGTAATTCTTTATTTATAGTTTGTATGGGGGCTTAAAGAAATACTTATAAATAAATACATATTTTTTTCTAATTGTAAACTTCAGCATGTAAGTTGTTTTCTTTTTTATGTTTAAAAACTAATTATTATTATTATTTTTTTTTAATAACAATATTGTTCTTTTTTATATAAATATATTCCATTGTTTTTTTTTTATATATATAAATATATTAAATATTATTAGTAAATAATATAAAGATTATAAAAATTATATTATAAAATAAATTGTAAAATGTTTACTTAATTAAGAACTAACTTTTTTTTTTTTTTGTAAATATAAAACAGACAATAAATTGAAATCAAATAAAACTGACAATAAAACAATAATTATTTAAACAAAAATAATATGTATGTAAGAAACAAAAAAAGATAATAAAATTAATTGATGGAAATTAAAAACATTTTCAGCTAAATTACATACAATAAATAATAATTTACTAATAGAAATCATAACAATAACAATAACAATAATGATAATAATAAAATGTGCTCAATTATTTAAGTATTTAAAAAAAAATAAAAATCAAAAATAAAATTAAAAATGTAAAAACTATATTTTTTTTTTCTTTCTTCTTAAACTAAAAAATAAAATTTCAATTTCTAACTTAAAGCCTAAAAAAAACTATTCTCTCAGCTACGTATGTATGTATAACAATCCAATCAAAAAAAAAAAAATCTCTTTAAACATATTTTATATTTATTATTTTAAAGAATAATACATACAAATTATTATTTTATAAATTCTATGCATTAAACATTATATGATTATATTTACAAAATATTTTTTGTTATGACAACAACAATATAATAATTTAAAACATTTTTAATTTGTTTTTGTGAATTTTTAAATTATTTATGGGTGCTTTTACACTAAAAAATTTATATTTCAAATCATAAAACATATTTGAAATTTGTATTATTTTCAAATGAATGTGAATAATGATGACAATAAATATTTTCATTTACTTTGGTTCATTTAAATAAAAATAATAATAATAAAATAAAATAAAATTAATAATTGTTTTAAATATGTTTTTATTGTTAATAAATGTTTATACATATTTTTTTATTATATATTTGTATGTATTTTAATAAAAAATGTAACAAAATATTTATATTTTTCTAATCTTTCAAAACTTAAGAATGCAATGATGAAACTTTGTTCTCAAGGTACACTTTTTTTTTTAACTGCTAAACAACCTATTGGGCGTTGTGGATCTTGTTTGGGACATGTCTTTTTTAAATTTTTAGAAAAAGATCTTATATAGAATAAAGATTTTTAAATTTAATTGGAAATCATAATACTGTAACTCTATTACTACATTAAAATCTTTTAAATATGTTAATTATTTATTTTAATTCTGCAAAAAAAAAAAAAATCATTGCATTCAACAAAACATTATATAAAACTCTGACAATAACATTGTAAAATATTAAGAAAAAAATAAACGCTAAATATGTAACACTTGCTTTTCGCCTATTCTATTTTATAATTTGATTAAATATTTTTCTTAACATTTGTTTAAAACAAATGTTTATATAAAATGGATGTTTAAGATTATAAATATTTAAAATTAAAAATAAAATATTTTGAATGTAAAACGACAATAAGAAATGTTAAAAATTTTGGACAATAATTGCAACAAAATGGTGACGAGAAAATGTCAGAATTATTAAGAGAACCGACAATACTTAATTAAATAAATAATTAAATAGTTTATAATGTTTACGTAAAGTAATTAACTATTTTGTACTTGTTTTAGATAAACATTTTTTTAGAAAAAATAATAATGATATTAAAAAAAAAACTTTAATTAAAAAAACTTTGGTAAACCATAACAAAAACAAAAAAAAAAAAACAAAATTACTTATGTATTAATATGTAAAAATAAATATTTTTTTAATTAAATTTAATAATATTAATATAACTCTTTTGAATAGTGTGCATAAATAAATATTAGAAAATAATTGTAAAATTAAATTGAATTTATATTATCATTTTTTTTTATTCTTTTGGCACTTGCTCTTTTTTTTTAAGAATATACACGCTTTTCATCTTTCCATAAAATAAATAAAATATTTTTTGTTCATAATATACATACAAACATACATATAAATAAACAAATAAATAAAAACATTAAGCATTAAAATAGTAATATTAAATATTTACTTACAAATGCTAAAAAAAAAATTAAACGCACAAAACAATAAATTAAATTAAAAAAAAAAAAACGCCACATTGTTAACCTTCTATTGAAATTAATAAATTAGGAGTAATCACAGTTTGACAAATTTTATTAATATTATATTTCTTTTTTAATCAAAATTGTTCTCGTTCATATAAAAAAATTTTAAATTTGTCAGTTAGTCGGGGTTCACATACAGCAATTTGACTTTGTAGACGAAAGAGGTAAAGAGAATTTAAAAGTTTAGTATTCTTTTCTTCCTCTCTCTCCTATAAACTCAGAATTGCTGTGTGTGTACCCGGGCTTAATTAAATTATATCGACTGATTTTAAGTATTTCAATTAACAATTACAAAATAAAAATGTAGGTGAAAATTTTAAAAAACATGAAATATTTTAAATAAAAATTTGTAAAATATGTAAATTTCTTAAATGAATAATTTTTGTCCATAATTGTGATTATTTTTTAATAATTTACAAAATCTTTATTAAGTTTTTTTTTGTTTTTTCCTACTCATATTGACAATTTTTACATATATATGTATATAAAATAAATGTTCTATTTGCTAAATAAAATGTTAAAAATCATTCAAAAACTAAATCTCACTAAGAAATTTTCAACATTAATTAGTAAAACTATAAAAAAAAAAAATAAATGAAACAAAAAATACAAAACCTTTTAGATAGAGGCATTTTTTCACATTAAAATATTTACACTTAAATCATACAATTGTGTATAAATTACAGTAATAATCATTAAAAAAAAAACACATTAATAATGCATGCATTTTCCATAAAACAATAACATAATTTTTTTTTTATTAAACAAATGTTTGAAACTCCTTAAGAAAACAAGAAAAAAAAAATACTATCCTGATTCTTTACTTAAACTCTATTTAAATAAAAACTTTTTCTTTCATATTAATAGAAACAAATTCATTAAAATGGTTTCGTAAATCTTGCTACTTTTCCCTTAATTATTACAGGATGGTATTTTTTTTTTTTTAAATTATTAAGCTTAAACAAATTAAAAGATGTATTATTACCTATTCATGCTACAAAAAAAAATTAAATAAATAATTTTTTTATAATTGAATTATGAATTTAAAAAATTATTAAAAATTTTGGTATTAAAAATTTGACAAATTTAACAAAAAGAGTTAAAATTAAAAGGAAAAAGACAATAACAAATTTGTAATACTCGTACATTATTAAGTCAAGAAACAATAATTAAAATAAAAATGCATATAATAAACGTTTCCATAAATCACTTACAAATTTCAAATTTATTAAAAAAGCATTAAATTGAAAAAAAATTCAATAAAATTGTTCATTAAAATTTATCACAAAAAAAAGAAAACAAACTAAAATTGATAAAAGCTATTACATGTGAAAGACAAATAAAAATTCAGATTAACAATAAAAATAATAATAATAAAAAAAACATTGTTTTCAACTAATTAAAAAAAAACAAAAATAGTTTAATTTTATAATAATTGAAAAGGTAAGTGAAACTTTCTAATAAAATATATTTTAATTTGCATAACAATTGTTTACAAGAGAATAGATTACTGTGATTGGCCTAAATGTAGCATTTAAACAACTGCCTTAAAGTATGCTATACACTTTTATTTAAACAACAGGGCGACTCATGTACATTAGCAAACTAAAAAAATGGTTATCACCCTGCTGTTTGTTTATGTTTGCCTGGTATTTGAGTGAATTTTGGAAAATTTGCTAAACAAAAAAAGTGACACTCAGAAAAAATGTACTTTTTATTGAATTGCAATAAATAATTGAGAAAGAATACATTTTAAATAAAAGTACTTACCATATTTAGGAAAGAATTCTTTTAAAAATTAAATTAACAGGGCTATTCTCGACTGAGTGACAAAGGAATTTATTGTGATAATAAAACAAATTATGACAAGAACGAAGAAAATATTTCTTCTATTCTGGCTTTGAAAAAAAATATTTTTTGTATAAATTTTTGATGATCATTCATAAAAGCACATGACATGACATGAATTCAAATTGAATCGATTGTACTGATCCGTTAAGTCCAAAAATAATTATGATATCATATTGTTCTAACGACTAAGAACTCGAAAACTATAAATAATTTTTAAAAACGGAAAGCATATACATTAGTGTTTTATAGTTTGAACAAGAATTCGATTTTCTCATCTTTAATTAATTTTCGAATTTGTCAATTTTAGTCGATTTTCGATTTTTTTTACTTGTTCCGCTTCTGTCAATTTAATCGGTTCTTTCTATTAAATAGCTTATGTATGAGAAAACAAATAACAAACATAATTTTAAATTTAATATTTTTACTTAAAATTGGTACTAGTTTTTATCAAAATAAAATATATTAAATTTTAAGCAAAATAGTATTCTTTTAAAATTCATTCATAGAATTAAATTCATTGTATTTTATAAAAATTAAATTAATTGTGAATAGAATTAATTCCTTAAAGAATTCGTTCATTTATTTTACAATATAAGCTTGAAATGTATTTGGAATCATTCAAAATTTTCTTTAATTAATAATGAGTTTTTTTTTAATATTTTTAAATTCATTTGGTAAAATAATTTTTTTATTCTTGAATGGAAAAAAAAAATATTTTCATTCAATATTTTCATTTCATTCATTGAAATAATTCAACAAAGAATTAATTCTATTCAAATTAAAGCCTTTGAATAAAGCAATTGAATTATATTTTAGGGAATGGTTTTATGGAATGAAAAATTTAAGGAAATTAAGATAAGATTTAATTAATTCTTCCGAAGATCGACACGAAATATGTAAAAAATAGCTGCTAAGAAATTATTCCTTTCAAATAGAATAATTTTTTAAACTTTATCCTATTATTTCCGACTATTTGAGTTTTACCAAAAAACACGAAAAACTTAAAATTTCATCGAAAATAGTCGAAGTTTGAATAATTTTTAAATTAGTTTTCATACCTACTATAAAAAATTACAGAATTGATCACACATTTTTTCTTATATTATATTACAAAAAAGGGGATAAGATTTTAAAGAGTAGCATGTTAATACCTTTCTTCAAAAAAGATAACGTTATCAACAATTTCACTAATTGTTTTCAATTTTAAAGTATAAAAAAAAACACTTATTTTAATTTTTTATAATATATTTTGTTTTATTACTTTATTTCAGTTCATTTGATCTTTATTTTATAATTCCATAATTGGTTTTTGTTTTTTGTTTTTTAATTAATTACAATTACTATTACTAACGATATTTCATTATAAGGATGTTTTTTTTTTATATTATTTTTTTTTTTTATTTTATATTTATTAATTTATTATTAATTTTATATATAATATATTTTGTATATTTTTTCATAAATTTATATATAAATCGATTTTGAATATAAATTTTTTTAGTTTATTTTTCTTTTTAATTAAATATTTTTCGTTATAAAGCAACAGTTATTCAAAAAACAGACAATAATTAAAAAAGAAAAATCATTATTATATTACGATTTAGATTTTCATGATTCTCGAAATATATATATTTGGATATAAATAGATTAATTTTATTATTTTTGTTTATTTTAATTAATTTGTTGTTGTTGTTACAACTTAAACAATTATGGCTTAAATTATGAAAAATCTTAGCATTAAAAGCTAAATTTTCCGAAAGCGATTAGGGAAAATTAAAGGACAGACTGGTTTAGAAAATTATAAATGATTACATTTAATGATAGTAGGTAGATAGTAGTATGTAATTAATTATATAAATTAAAATTTTAATATAAAATAATAATGGTAAAAAAGAAAAACAAAAACTTAAAAAACTAAATACTTTTATTGATTTGTATATGAATTTATTTAATAACTAAAAAATTACAATTACAATTACAATTATATATAAAAATAAAGAAACTTTTAAAAAGATTTAAGGCAAAAATTAATTATTACAAATGAAGAAAAATTAGAAATTATTATTTTCTTTTATTTCTTAATTGGAAAAAAGTAACTTAAAGTTAAATATAAAAAAAAAACATAATTCAAAACATTATTTAAGACTGAACTTTTTTTCTATTTGTTTCCAGTCTTTAAAATGGATTTAAAAAAAATATATATTTAAATATTTGGGTATGTTGACTTTGTTTTGGACAATATTTATTTCTTTAGATGGTGTTTTTGTTTTTGTTTCTTTTGTATTAAATTATATAGAAATATTTTACGAGTAAAAATATAAAACGCCTTTATGTTCGTTTTTTTATTTTTCTTTTTTTATATTAAACAAATTTTTAGTTTGTTTTTATTTTCGTTAATCGTTTGTTTAAGGATTTTATTAAATTTTTGTGTATTTTTTTTAATATTTTTACAAATTTTGATAAATTCTTATTTAGGCTTAATAACATTCATTTAATACTTTTATATTTTTCTTTCAAGAGCAGACAAAAAATGTTTTGGTTTTTTTTTTATACTTTTACATTCAATAGAGCATCATTATCATTATCATGAGTGACTTAAACTTTTTAGCAACAAATTTATTTATTTATTTTTTTATATATCTTTTCTTATTCTTTTTAGTTTCATAATAAAATTTTGAAAAATCAAAAGAATTTGTGGTGTGTGATTTTGTTTTTGGTTTTGAAACAAACGTAAAAATTGTACAAAAAAATTCTTCAAGGCATTTCGTTTTTTTATATATATTTGTTTGTTATGTTGTTGTTGTTGTTTTTAGGACTAAATTTACTAAATACAAACTAAAAATTCATTTTGAAAATTTATTTCATTTTTAAAATAAAATTTCTTAATAAATTTTTTGTTTGTGTTTTTCAAATCAATCCTTTCATTTCATATAATATAAATTAAAAAAATTAAATTTATATGTATGTATATATGTATATATGCATGTATCCATGTATTTTTATGTATGTTTCGATTTTTACTACAAAATATCTATTTATCAATTAATTTATTTTAATTTTTATTTTTTTTACAATTTATAATTACAAATATTTCAATATTTTTATAAATACCAATTTTTTATGATTTGTATGCAAATATGTGAAGAACATTTCTTTTTAATAATTTATTTATGCATTTTGGATATGAAAATGAAAATTTGACTTAAGACAGTAGATCATAATGGAAGCTCAAAGTTTTTAAATTAACGAAAATTTAAATTTTGTATTGAAAATTTTTATTTTCAAATATAAGTTATGCCATTTATTGAACATTCTGCCTTAAATCAAATCAAAATTTTATATTAGTTTTAAAATTAAATACGTTTCAAAAAATCTATTAAGAAAATTAAACATTTATTTCATGAGAATTTTTGAAAAAAAGAAAATTGGAGGAAATGATTTGATTAAAATATTCCTTACGAGTAAAATTTGTATTGAATTTGGAAATTTAAAAAAAAAAAAAAAATCAAAAGAAAATATTAAATTTTTTCAATTAATTAATTTCAAACTTTTAAAACGTATTTTTTTATTTATATTATTAATAATGAACTGATTATTTTAAATGTAATCACTTTATATATGTAAATGTTTTCTTTTTTTTTTTTAATTTATCATAATTTAAAATTTTGGGTATTTATATTTTCAAGATTTTTATAATTAAAGATGTTGAATGCATGTTTAAGAGTGTTTTATTTTTTATGTATTTGTTTCCTATATGTATGTATGTATATGTATTAATGTTGTATGTTTGTTTTATGTATATAAATAGAACTTAGTTTTTTTTCTGATATTTTTAAAAAATAATTTGTAAATATTATTATTATTTTTTTTTTTTTGGATTTTGTTGTTTTGTTTATTATAATAATTACGTTTTTAGAAAAATAAAGCCTATGGATTATTTGTTTTTTAATATTATTATTTCTTTAAATTTTTCAATTTGTTTTTGCAATTTTTCACTTATTTTGTTTTATAATTATTATACATATTTTTTTTTTAACTTTAATCTAAATTATCTTGAAAAATTAATTTAATATAACCGGAATTACCATCAAGGGGCGTCGCACAAAATGGACAAACAGCTTGAAAACCATTTGTACCATGTGGTATATCAACATTAGCCCAATATCTGAAAAAAATAAGAGTTTTACAATTATATTTAAATTAAGATGAGAATTAAGATGAGAAACTCACTTGACCGTTTTTTCAGTTGCCATGTGACCACATGGATTAAATGCAAATGTTGGTGGACCAATATCTACATAAAACGCTGGCTCTAAACCCATACACAATGTTACAACAGGACCAACTTCCAGACACATTGGACAACGTCGGGCGCCAGTACTTTTATCTTGACCCCAATCGTGATGACCTATTTGGGAAGTAAATTTATCATAAAGAAACTAATTAAACTAGTGGTATTATATAGATTTTAATAAGATGAAGGAACTTGCATGACTATTAATTATTTTCTTAGAGAAAAAAATATATATATTTTTTTTCTAATATTTTAATTTTGAGTAGGACTTTTGAGACGGACTAAGACAAAATTTTAACACTGTATTTTTCACATTTTTAAAGTCCTGAAAATAATAGAGCCAAATTTTGATACTTAATTCTGATGTGAATCATATTACATCTAGGACATTCCGAATTGGACAAAATAAATAGTTAAATAGATAAATGCATTTGCAACGTGTCTTGATAAAGCCATTTTTTCTTGCATGAAAATCATTCCAGATCTGTTCGAAATAATCTTTATTATGCATGACGTAATCGCTATATTTAAATCACGATTAATTTTGCCTTAATCAAAAGTCTAAATACCATAACGAAATAAAACTTCCTGTAAATGCTTATTTTTGCTACGAAACTCTCTATATAAAACTTTAAAGGACTGAAAAAGGGTAAGCCCACTTGAAAAATTATGGAAAAGCTAATAATATAAAAATAAAAACCAACCTTGAACATGACCACAATTTAAGTACACATAAGGCTGATTAATTTGATCACCAATGTTAACTTTACGGGGTATAACTAAAGTATTAAGGCCAACAGGACATTGAGGGCGACCAGCATTAATTTCATCAATCAATTTTTCCAAATCGCGTTTTGTCTAAAAATACAAAACCGTAAATCAATAAGTAAATAGATAGTAAATAATAAATTTGACATTAAATACCGGTGAATGTTGTAAACCCTCTGAAGAACGCCATAATAAAGTAGCACCACATAAATCAATTAAAGTGCCATCTTGTAAAATATTTGATTCATCATAAATCTAAAATTTTATAAAAAAATATTATTATCTGCTGAAAATTAAAAAAAAAAAAGATAAAAGTTAGAATAAATACCGGTTGGCCTTTTTGTTGGGCTGAGCGTGATTCACGCAAACTGAAAACATCGCCACCAACAGAACATTCACGCCATAGACCACATTTGGCATTGCCACCGCAAAATTGACCCTTTGGATGCATGATTAGAACACCGTTTGTTGTAAGGCCATCTATTTCTACATTATCTTGCCATTTTGTAGCTTTTTCCTATTTTCCATAAAAATTTAAAAAAAAAAATAGAAAACAAACATTAAATGAAATGAAATTCACAACAAAAGAAACAAATAAAATATTTTTAAATTGCAATAAAATCGTTATTTTTTTTGTGTTAGGGGGCGGGCGATTGAGTAGGTTACAAATGTTAAATGTAGAAATTTCAATTTAAATGTATTTAAATTTAATTATAGATTAAATGTTAGAGATTATGCCAAACAAGAAACAAATATGTATAGACAAAAAAAAAACAATAGCAACAACAAACATTATTTAAGTACGACATACTTGTGGTATAAAGTGTGGCAGTTGTAAATAAGTATGTAGTAAGTACCATCAGAAATCTACTTGTACTATGTTTATTGAACAACAACTACAACAACAAAAAAGTCTCTTGTAAATTATGGATACCGTAACAATGACCCACATTTTTATGGGGCCAAAGTATATAAAAACGCCATCACACTGTTACTTACTACTATATATCTAATATTAATATCGTTTTTTGCTATAGTCGTCGACGTAATTGTTGTTGTTGTTGTTTTTAGCAAACACTCTTTAAAGCTAATACTTTAAACCATTTCCAATTTTTTAAATTGTAAATGTAAAATCGAAATTATTAACCCTAAACTTTTGGAAGCAATTTTAAGAAACTATTATTTATTTGAAGAGACATTCATTTATTTTAACATGATATTTTATTAAGACCTAATAGGTAATTAACTAATATCTATAGTTAGTGTGCTAAAATTAAATATTTTCATCTCTTTATTGTTTTACATAAAGTGAAGCGGAATTGAACAATTTTGGGGAAACAATATGGGTCAATGGGTATGGAAGTCCTGAAATATAAAATATATTTATTTAACCGATTTCTGAAGATCTCGATAAAGACTTTAAGTTATTTGCATTTAATTGTCAATTATGTATCTAAATTTAAAAAGAATATGATCGAGAGAAATAGTGTAGTACTTAATATTGTAACTATATGGGAGATTCATTCTTTAATTTATTCACAAACAGAAACAACTAAACAACCACATGCAACACACATGTTTTCTTTATATATATTTTTTTTTGTTATTTCATTTTTTTTTTTTGCATTAATTCCATTTAAATTGCATTTAAAGTTGAAAGAAAACATTTATTGATTTAATTTAATCGTCATACCATCTCATACATACATACATACTTATATGCATAAAATAACCTAAACTAAACTATAGAAAACTGATAGATAATGGTGATGCTATTGCTTTAGTTTTTTTTTTATTATTTTTTTTTATCAATGACACACTCTTGATGTACGACAGAAGAAATTTTATATGTAAATAAATCAACATATAAAATACTACTTACACCCAAGAATATATTCCTACTCGAATCAAAACCGGCTGCAAATATTCTCGCCTTTGAGGGTTCACATCTGTTGACCAAGATACGACATGCAAAACGTGATATTGTACTCTGCATTACTTTGGCGTCTTTTTTATCACCAGGCAGTGTATCCATTACAACAAAATCAATAGGCGACTCTGAGGAGCGACCAACCTGTATTGAAAAGAAAACAATAACAATAACAGCATAATAATTATTATGAATGAATACAAAACATACACACACATACATACATAAACATATAGTTGGTATAATATTTAGTTGTAAGAAATATTGGAAATTGGGATGTAATAGTTTTAGTATTAATGAAATTGTGATAGAAAACTATAAAATAATTTGTTAAAAAAAAAATAAATAACTATAATATCAAATCTACTTTGTATGACAAATAGAATATTTAATGCAGATTTATTATTATTATTATTTTTTTATTACAACTCATAGTGGTATTTAGTCATGAATGCTATTAAGTTAATTTAATTTTTTTTTTTTACTCTGCTTAAGTTGTAGTAAAAAATTGCAAAATTTTTGTGTCATAAATACTTGTTCTTGGATTGTAAAAACTGTGGGCCACAGGATATGAGTTTTTTTTCGTATGTGGGGAATTTTAAGAATAACAAAAAAGTTAAATGTTGTTGCATATTAAGAAATTTAGTTTTGTTTTTTTTTTTATAGCGTAACAGGAAAAAATGTAATAGTGATACGAATGTTTTATAGTCAATGTAATGAAAAAATAAAGAAATAATTTAATGAAAAATAAATCCTCATGGTCTGGGCATTACATACGATTTTTTCGGCTTTAAATGATCTCTTGGCATCGCCAATAATAATTTATGGCACCGATGCACCATTTCAGACAACAAAATATTCAGACCACGGCAACTAAAAATATATATAATCATATTTTTTCCAGGAGCTTATATAAACTTAAACTGTTAGTTATTTATCCGTTTCAGACAATTTGAGAAAATTTTGGCATCAATTTGTTACACCATGTTTTTGCAGTAACTGCATATTTTGGGCTTGTTTTATAGCATATTTTTATAGTTTAAGTGGCATATTTCTGCATATTTTAATTTTTTTAACATTCATTATTATTATTTTTTTACATAAGTGAAATTTACTCTTTTTACGTAAATACTGTTTTGAAAAATGTCTAGAAATTTTGATGTTTTTACCATAAGAAAAAATATATTATTTTAGGTACACAGAAAAAATAGAGGTCTATTAAAAGATTTAATAAATCATTCCATATAAATTTTTAATTGTATCATTTATTCATTCACTTTCCAGGGTCAAGTTGTCAAAATGTTAAACATTGAATGGAAAATTGATTATTCGACACTTATTGCAAATAAAATATATAAAAAAGTATTTTTACATTGTATTCCAGTTTAAAAATTTCATATAAAAATCATGAGCAGGGAAACCAAAATATGCAATAGCATGTTTTTTCCTGGACTTTGAATAAAGTCATTGATAATATATTTATCCGTTATATATCATAACAAATAAATCATTTTGGCATAGATTTGTTAGTTTATATTTTTGCATATTTTATTCTTAACGGCATATTTTTGAATTTGGCAATTTTAAGTGCATACTTATAGCATATTTTGTTATTTTTGAGGCATATTTAACGCTTTTATATATGTTTTTTTTTTTTACATTTTAAGAACAAATTGTTATCTCATGAAATGTTTTTCAAATTGAATTTTATAAAAAATATGCGAAAAAAACTATAAATTTTAAAATTAACTTTAATTGAAAACATTTCATCATTAAGAAGCATGTCCTATAGCACCAAGATTAAAGATTATGATTAAACTTTATGTTGTAAAAGTAATATTTTTTAATGAAAGCATATCGTATCCTAATCGCGAAAATGCCATAAAACTTTACAAGATAAACATTTTTTTGATTGTTTACACATTGTTATATGTAAGAAAAATTTCAATTGCAATAAAATTGTTTTCGCTATAAATTTGCAATGACACTTATGTCACTAAAATTTTGACAAATGGTCTAAATTACAGATTTTCATCGGTTACTATATTTTGATGGTCAGGGATCCATATGATAATTCTGATAAAAAATCGTTGTTTTTTAAGTGCATATTTTCTCGTTTTTTGAAAATATTTTTCATTTTTTACTGCATATTTATATCTTTTAAAGCATATTGTGGTTTTCCTGGTCATGAGTATTAGCATTCGTTCAGTTTTTAATTATGAGGGATTATAAAAAGGTTTAAACAAATTTAATTTATTTTTTTTTTAATAGAATCTAATAAAATATTTACTCACCTGAAACATATCGGTTTCTGTATCTTCTTTATATTCGACTATAACAGCCTGATTTCTTGATAATGTGTATGATATTGAGTGTTGATTGGCATCGAGTATGGCTTTAGATGTTTGTGGTGATTGGACAATATAATGTTTGGAACGTTTAACACCACTGGGTTCACTGCGTTTATATAAAACAAATTTAGAACGTCTACGGCCACGATCACCTTGAGGCAAATAACCATTGTAACTATAAATATAAAATATAAAAATACAAACAATTAATAACTTATGTTTGAAATAAAAAAATAATAATCATAATAAAAAAGTGCTTTTAAAACAATTTAAAATATATTTTCTCTATATGTAATGTATGTCAAGTTATTTTTTTTTTAATAATTATGAAATGCATTAGTAAATAATTCAGTTGAAAAATTTACACAAGTAATAGGTACTTACAACAAAATGGAAAACCAAAAAGAAGAATTTAAAATACGAATATAAATATATTAACATACAATTCTATTGTTTAGTTTTATTTCTATTTTATTCACACTAATATTGTTTAAATAAATAATGTTAAATATATATTCCTCTACATTATAATGTAGGTACTCGTATACTGATATTTATAATTATCAAGTATATCTAACTTTGTAATTCTAATTTTTGTAGATTATTGTAGAAATTTCACACAATAACAATAACAATGAAGTAATAACAACTACAAACAATTTTATATGTTTATTTGTAATGTTGTAATTATTCATTTATTTATTTATTTATTTATTGTAAAAAAAAAAATAAATTTTACTGTTGTTATTGCGGTATTTCGACATTAACCTTTACACATCTAATTATCACATTTTTATATTACAAAACTAAACTTAATAATAAATACATTTAAATAAAAAGTAAAAATTAAATGGTACATATTTAATAAATCTTTTAATCGATTTCTACTTTTGATTTTTTTAAAAGCAATTGCAATAAAATATTTGAACAAAGTATTTGTTTAGATTTTAAAGAAATCTAAGTGAAAATAGACATCGTAAATGGTGATGAAATATATGGTAATATACGTGTATGTATTTATTTCATTCTAATACGTATATGTATTTCTTTCTAATGGAATCTTTGTGTATGGTCCTTCGAACTGGAAACAGAAATGGAAAAGGCATTATGAACGTTACAAAGTTACGTATTTCATTCTGATAGTATCACCACCAAATAGAAAACGATTTAAGCAGAAAAATTGAAGTAATTATTATCAACAATAACACAACATTTAATCCCTTTATATATTACTTTTCAATCGGCTCAGTAGTTTCGGAGTTATAGTAAAAAGAAAATAAACAAAAAATATATTTTTTACGTAAAAATAACAAATTTTTTTGTTAAAAAAAAAAATCACGAAAAATCGAAGAGAACAAATATTTTTCAGTTTTATTACTTTATCCCAAATCCACATATAATAGCAACAAAATGAGATAACGATAATAAAAATCTATAGATTTTTTTCAAATTTATTCGTAATTAAGTGAATTCGCTCATTTTTATAAAATTTAAGTTTTTCGAGATACATGTCCACTTATGTTGTCATAACTCAAAAACAACTTGTTCGATTTTGTTAACATAAACTTAGAAACATTGTAGCTTACAATATCTTTAAATGATGTATACAATAGTTTTTGATGCTTTCAATAGTTTCAAAGTTATGAAACAAATTTTTGGGCAAAAAATATAAAGTTATTAAAAAAAAATTAAAAAAAAAACGAGAGAAGAAGGTATAGTCGGTCAAGACCGACCATATGATACCTACACACTATGTGTATCAAAATTCGGGAAGGAGCCAATTATAGACCTATAGTTGTATTAAGTGGAAAATAAAAACATAATATTGCAGAATATTACGTCGATATTAAGATTCACATGTATTTATGCACTTTTTGGTGATTCCCGAAATTGGGTTTTATATGGGAGCTATGGTCAGTTATGGACCGATCTTAATAAAATTTTGCATAGTCACTAATATTTATATAAATGTTATATGTGTCGAATAATAAATTAATATTAACATTTTTATAGGATTTATGTACGTTAAAGTGATTTTCGAAAGAGTGCTTCGTATGAGAGCTATGGTAAATTATGGACCGATCTTGATGAAATTTGGCACATTGATTTATGCTTACATAAAACTTATTTGTGTCAAACTTCATTAAAATATTTCAATTTTTAAGGTATGTTTGAGTGTTAAAACTGCATTCCGGGAGAACATTTGTATGGGGGCTAGGTGAAATAACGGGCCGATTATGACCAAAATCAATAGGCTTCGTCCTTGTGCCAAAAAAGTCATATGTACCAAGTTTCATCAAATTATCTCTAAAATTGCCTGTACTTTGCGCACAAGCTTTACATGGACTCANATGGACNTTAAATCGACTCAAAAAGTGATTCTGAGTCGAACGGNATANTTTAAGGTGGGTNTAGGANAATTTTTTCTCTGCGTTACAATATTTGNACAAACACATAATACCCCAACCACCTTTGGTGGTGTAGGGTATAAAAAACTATTGCGAGTGTTATACTCGGCTTGCTCAAAGGTGAAGGACCTCTATTTTGTATCCGAGTTTACATTGATCCGTGAACTATTTTTACAAACAAAGTGCGACGAAATTTTTGGTTCCAAGTTTATATTGACCCTCAAACTATTTATCCAAAATTTCTTTGTCGTATATGCTTTTGTTTCAAAAATATTACCAGAAAAGTATGAAATAGACACCTTGTATTTCTAGACCTAGTCTAGACCATTTTCAATACCAAACAAATCTTATATAGAATAAATATTTGTGACAAATTTCGTCTCCCTACGTTGTCCCGTTCCAGCCTAACCTGCTTTCAACAGACGAACACCAGAAGACATATACTTTATGGAGTTTTAAATGATTTTTTTTTTTCGACATTTTACACACGGAATGACAAAATCTATACATCTTTTTGATTCACAGTTTTCGAATTTTTCAGATTTCTATACCCACCATTAAAAAGATGGGGGTATATTGAATTTGTTATTCCATGTGTAACATGTCGAAAAAATCATTTAAAACCCCATAAGGTATATATTTTCTGAGTCCTGAGATTGTATGAACATTTTTAACCATGTAACATAAATCGCTCTCAATTGTTTAGCTTCGTCCAAATAGAGTGTTATGGGTGCTGGTTCCGCCGTAAATAGTCATGTTACATAAACTGTGTAATTTTTCGACTTATTTTTACAGCGTTATAATTTTTTTATAATTTTTATGTAATAAGAGTTACACAAAATTACAAAACATTTTCGTTAGAACTTGTTTAAGTTTATTAAAAGAGAATTTTAAATAACAAATTTTTACTTTAAATAATAAAATTATATTCAAACTTCAAGTTAGAGGTTCAGACGTTGTATAAAGTATTAATTAAGATCACAGTTGTTGTTTGTATGTTTTTCACTCATCAAAAGCAAAAAAATAAAAAAGAAAAATGGCAATGAAACTACAAATGGGGTTTGTTGGTCTTTTAGTTCATTCGTTTGTTCTTTCATTCATTTATTCTTCACATTCTACTTAATTAAACTACAAGTTTAAGTTTAAACAAGATAATGTGAATATAATTAAATTATAACAATAATATTTAATATGATTGTAAGTGAGTGAGTGAGTGAGAATTAACTGCAGGAGATAATATTGATATTTATACTTAACAGAACAATGAAATAATATTTACTCTATAAATATATTTATAAGACGTCACAAAAAAAGTTAATGAATAACAGACAAACAGATGGAGAGACAGGCAAAGGTATCAGTTGAAAGATATCTGACTTTTTAGCTACAATTTTTTAAAAATATTAGTCCTTAACTAGATTCTACAATAATTATAACATTTTCTTAAGTTAATCATATCATTATTAGTTTTCAAAAATCATCATAAGCGATTTGCAATATCCTTAATGTCATGTGATTCTAAAATTGCCACTTTCAATGCATTTTATCCGGACATGCATTGTTTCCTGTTATATTTTGGTGGTTCCACAAAAGAATTGAAAATCTAAAAGATTTAAAAGAATTTTACATCTCTTCCTCACATGTCTCTTTACACAGTTTATATTGTTAATTTATAGTCATCATCATCAGCAACAATAATCTCGTAAATAATAATAAACTTTTTTTTCCACATGTTTTTTATTTTATTTTATTTTTTTTCGCGCTATTTAATAAAAGGAAGTTTAACATTGAGTTTCTTTTGTATACATCTCTTACTGTTTCCCGCTTCTTTTATTATTATTATTATTATTTTTTTTTTTATTTTTTTAGCACTTTATAAATATGTACTAAAGTTCAGTGGGCTTTTGACTGTTTTTTTATTTTTTTCAGTTAATGTTTTTTTTTTTTTACTTTTTATATTTTTTTGTTTTTATATATTAATGATGGTAATGAGTATTAATGACTTGACCGCTTTGAGGCAACAAATATTATGTCCATAGTTATGAATGTATGTTTACAAAACAATTTTTTTGTTCTTCTTCTACTACTACATCTGCTTCTTCTTTTGGCCGTTTCTTTCAAGTCATGTCGATGAAGTTGTAGTCAGAATATGAGTGGATATGAGTGTTTGTATTAAACAACAGTTAATTGCTACAATTAATAATCGAGAGCTTCTTTACAACTATAACTATTAAGAGGGCTTTGGCCATGACTTAAGTAACAGCTATTATTAAATTTAGTTACTGCTTAAATAGAGTTAAATGTTAGTTGATTAATATAGTTAAAATAAACCTACGTTTAAATATAATTTAAAAAGTAAAATAAAAAAATAAAAAAAAAAAACAAGAAATTCTTAGTAGATTACAACAAATTTATTTTTTTTTTTTTATTTAAGTTTAAGGCATTTTTTATAGGTATTTACGTATTAGGCTTTTATTTGAAATTCAAGGTAAAAAAAAAATATATTTGCCTATTGGTTTATTGTATGACAATTTGTTTTTTTTTTTTTAATTATTATTTTTAGAATTTATTACCTGATAAACATCAAAAGTCATTTATTTGAATTACAAGTTCAACGGCAGTTTAATTATTAATAATTCTTACAAATAATATAATATAATTATAGAGAATTCCTTATTAAAAACAAAACATTTGCCAATTATGAAATGTATGAAATATTTCATTTTACACTGTACTTTAATGTTTATGTTGATTCTCATGTTCAATGATGATTAATCCAAGTCTGGCGTGTGTTTTTTTTTTTATATTAAATCTGATTTCAATAACAAAGTGCATTGGTCATCATTCTGCTGTAAGCAATGGCTGATGCACAGTGGGTTTAAATGTAAAAATTAATATCAATATTACTTAAATTGGGATGATGTTAACGTTTATCAATTTGCCTTAATTATAAAAAATTCTTAACAATAATTTAAAAATGTTTTTATATTAATTTCCACAATAATGAAACATTTACAAGTTAAATACATGTGTATATTTATGTCTATGATTCAAAATAATCCACTGTTCAATTTCTGTCTGTAATAAGCGAGTTTTTTTTTTCCTAAAAACTAATTAATCTTTACTGATAGTGGAATAATGGAAACATAAACAGAATTTATGGTCACATTGTCACTACTCTTTATGATGCAACATAAAATTTAAAGTTTAACAATAAAAAAATTTACATTAACAATGAAAATGACGATCTGTTTTTGACAGTTTTCTTTTTAGATTTATGGCATTTTTATGTTGCGCTTCAATAAATGCCAACAAAAACAAATTACAAAAAAAAAATTATATATATAGAAATCAAATAGGAAAAATGCATAACTGGGGTGACAAATATATTGGAATGTATAGTGGACGATGACTAACAAATTGCTTAGAGATATATATATATATATATGTTTGATGTCTTACCAAATGTTTAAAAGAATTTTCTTATTTTTTTAACATTTAAGAGATTTATTTAAAAAAATTTATTACGGTTGCAAGTAATAAATTTTTTATATCACATGGGAATAAAACTCTCAATGGTGAAACACATCGAGCACCAACCAATAAAGTATTTATGGAAAATGTCACTCACGATATTAAAAAGTGATATAATTATCAACTAAACAACAGTAATATGAACATTTTTGAAAGTTACTCAAAAACTTTAAATTCCTAATTTTATTATACTTTTCTTAATATTTTATTTTTTATTCAATATTGTAATTCAGTTTTCTTTCTATCTGGGGTATATTCAGTTTCTTCAAAATTCTGCTTAATTGACTGCTACAAATTGGTACCTAACTATGAGGGGAAAAGAATAGGGTTGGCAATTTTCTTCAGACCTGAATCGGCTAACTGCGGGTTTCGTCTCTAAAATATAATCCGACGAGATAAAACTTCTGCTCTCAATCGGTTAGAAAAGATCGTATTAGCTATGCTACAATCCGTAAAGATAAATTCTTCGGCTCTTAATCGGCTATCTACAATTCCTTCAAAATACAATCCGATGAGATAAATTCTTCGGCTCTCAAAGGGTTAACTACAATACTTCTACGATCCGATGAGATAAATTCTTCGGCTAACTGCGGGTCCGGCTACGGTTCGAAAAAGAAAACTTCGGTCGTGTTTGGCGTTACTTTCTTTCCTAAGAGCAAAGTATAACAAGATGGGTACATCGGTTCTTGCTCAAATCTGTTGTTTTAATCTTGACAATTTTTCAGCCATATATATATTTATCTATGTTTTGATCTAGTAAAAATAAAATGTAATCCTATCTATTACAAAAGTATTAAAGCTAAATTTTAAATTATGAAATTATTAAGAATTACTGGAACATCAATGGGGAAAGATGTTCCAGTAATTCTTAATAATTTCCTAATCGAAGTCCATTTTTACTATTTTCTGTTTATCCCTTCCATTTTAAATCGCCATAGGATTTCCCGATGACCTAGAGTGATATATATGTACTTTATTCCGATATATTACAAATGGAGTGATAAACTAAATATCTCTCTTCTTTTTTATAAATTGAAAAAATTAAAGCTTGAAAATACCCCTAATCATTTAAAAGTTGAAAAATTAACGTTTTAGAAATTTAAAAAAAAAATCTATCTATTCTATAAAAAATTTAAAAGGGGAAAAGTTGAAGCTTATTGCAATCATTTAAGCTTAAAGTTTATTTTATATTATCTTTGCTGTTACTGTTATAATATCTTAAACCTGCACTTGTCTTTAATAACATCCAACTTTTAAAGCTGTTACTGTAAATTTTAAATTACATTACGAAATTATATATAAATATCTAGTTTGTAAATGTCTTTGTCTTTTTAACATATTTGTAACTACATACATATAATTTACATGTTTTTACCCCAGCTCTTAAATACTCAAATTGTTGTCGTGAACTTAATCTTATTTGTAACTTGTACTGGCGCGTTAAATGTCAATGTATTCAAATCGATTTAAGGAGAAGGTGTTTTTTGTTTTTTGTTTCTGCTTTCTTGTTACAAACTAAATGTCTAGTACATTGTTGTAATAACAACATCATGGCTTAATTGTTTGTGTTCGTGTTAATGTCTCTAAAGACTTTTTAAACTGAGTATGTATTTGTGTATATAAGTGCGTAAGGTCCAATTTTTGGTCAGGCGTTAGGTCTGTCTATTAGTATATTTAATTTCGTTTTTTTTTTTAATTTTTTCATATGTCTGTCGTATTGTCTGCTTGTTTTTTGTCTGTGGCTCAATAAGATACATACTATAGTACCGGTATCTTTCTTTAAATTATAAACAGACCATAAAGAATAGAGATATAGAGAAACAAAAGTAAACAATTAAAGTTTAAAGGTATTTTTTTGTTTTCTTTTCATATTGTTTTGTTATTGTAAATTAAAATTAAATTAGTTTAAAATTTTTAAGTGCACAGAATAAATAAAGAAAAAAGTTGTGTAAGTAAGAAATTTTTAGAGATAAAACTACAACAATGTGAAGATAAATAAATTAGGCCACTTTAAAAAATTAATCATTTAATTTTGTTTGTTTTTTTTATATTTTATTTATTAGATTTTTCTTTTGTTTTTTAACTTACCCCAATATAACTAATTCACCATATTTTACACGTGGTTTTTCATGACCATCTGCATCTGATTCTGCTAATGTGGGAGATTCTGAACCGTCAGTGCTGCAAAGAAAACAAATAAATTAAAAATTAATATTTTTATAGTTTTTCCTCAAAAAAAAAAAAAAAAAAAAAAAAAAAAAAAAAANNACTTAATTAAATAAAAATATATTAAAAATAATACTGCATACGACAATTTTAAATTCTTTATAAACTATTGAAGGTATACGAAATATATGAGTGTACAAATAGTTTTGTCCCTAACTGTACATTATGCGACACCATTTTGGTTTCAAATAGATACCAATGCGGTATAAATTTAAGCTCTCAGTGTAATTTTTTGCTCGAATAGATCCTATTATTTTTAAATTAGATTTCATTTTATGATGTGCTTTTAATGTCCTTTATAATTATTTTTTACTACATCATAATATCTTGGAATTTCACGGAGTTACGGTCAATTTGAGGGATTTCCCTTTTTTTACCACAGACACTTAGAATTTCTTTGTTACCACTTCATTGTTTTGTTGTTGTGATTTGGAAAGGGAGAAATATTTTTCAAAGGCACTCATTTACGTATATTTCTGTTTTAGTGGAACCATTTTTTAAGAATGAAGTCTTTTTTTCTCGTATATGCATATGGGTCCGAAATCAAAAGCTTTCTTGGGAATTTTGATTTCTATGATACACGACATTTTACTGTCCTAATCCCTTAAGCATGTGTGACATAGAATTCTTGGCTTGAAAGTTGGAAAATGTCAGCCTGTTGTTTAGCCTATTATACGCTAAAGATAAATATGAAAAAAATTCGACTGAATTACATTCACGTTATATTTTCCTCTAAATTGTTATTGAATTACGTTCACGTTATTTTTTTCCTCTAAATTTTTACTTGCGTTTCTAAAATGTAGAAATATATATCCAATATTATACCAATATTATAGAGCTGAATCTCTACAGATTTCCAATAGATTCCCACCAACTGTAGACTCCCCATATCATTGGTAAAAAAGCGTTCTTTTAGGCTTAAAATATAGACAACTTTAAAGTATTTTTTTAATATTCAAAAAATCAACAAAGTCTTAGTAAAACTAAACTTTCCATATTTTTTCAAGTAGTAGTATACCCAAGAATATCAAATTCTTCAACATGTAAACACATCTCTTGCAAACATTTTTTCTTTAATATTTTAAACTGCTACTCAGCTGCTTGAAACTAATTTTTGCTGCTAAAGAAAACTTAATAAAAGAAGGGATAATAAAAAAAAATTAAAAATAAACGTACATAATATAAACATGCATATATGCAGTTATATTCAAATAATATGCACAATACATATTATATATCCAAACTAATCAGATCATATAACAACCAACTACATATATCATCATCATCATTATCATCAACATAGAAAAATTGAATTCAACAAAATGCTTTTATTTATGGCTGATTGGTTTTGCAGCAGGGGGGAAAGAACAGCAGCAAGTGGCAGCAGTCAACAAACTAACTAGCAGTGGATTAATACTAATAGCTTAATAATAGAATAATGTCAAGTATTTGATTATAATATTTGAAAAGAGCAAACGAATGAATAATAATTGAATTAATTTTCTACTCACAATTGAATTTGTTTATTTCATACATTTTATGAATTTATTACAATATTTGCTCTGAATATTTTTTTTTATTAATTTTGACTAAAGGCGCCTTAAAATAAACGAAATTATCTTGTCTGGCGGGGTTTTTTTTAGTTTTTATGTTTTGGGGGGTTCGTTGCATATAACTACAACTCTCATGCATTTGTAGGAAATTTAAACACGTTTTAGTTTTTAGTTTTTTTTTATTAAATTTTACCCTTAAAACTTGAGGGGTTGTTGTGTTATCGATTTTCTGTTGCATTTTGTGTAGCATGTATTAAACTTGTTCCCTATTTCTGTTGCAAAGTGAATAAAAATACAAAACATGAATTTAGATAATAGTTCTACAGTAGCTAATAAAAGAAAGGGAAAATTTTGTAATTTATATGAACATTTATATATTGAATTACCTGAATATTTAAATAAAAATTTAAATTTTTACACAAGTTTTATTAATAATTGTAGGTGACTATATAGTTTTAAAGGAAAGTGTTCATTATATCGTTAAAGGTAAATAATAAACATTTTCAGAAAATATCATGTAGTATATAAAAATATACAATTTCCAAAAATTTTGATAAGAAAGTTTTCCTAACATTTTTCCTATTTTCTAAAAAAGAAATATCGAGCTTTCCAATAATATTATTTTAAATATGTCTTGTTCTAATATTTAAAGCTAATTTTCAAACAACATTTAAAAAACAAAAAAATTTTCAAATAATTTTATAATATTTAACAATGATACAAAAACTTTTGAAGATCTTTGTTTGTCTAAAATTAGATAAAGAACTTTAGAACTTATTTGATTACATTTGAAATACCTTAAACATTTTATTAATTTTTCATTGTTGCCCCTTAAAGTATAATAATAGTAAAAAAAAATAGCAAGTAAGAAAATATAGCAGATTGAGTAGCAGATTGAGAAATGGACGGACAGTCAGATAAACAGACAAGCAGGCATAGTTAAATCGACTTTGGAAGTGATACTGAATCGAACTCAAATCCATCAAACTTTTATATTTTTAATTAAGGAAGGAGAACCATTTCAACACTAGTCACGTTACAATATCTTGGGATTAGTGCTGGGTTCCAATTTCAAAGGAGGGCGACACCTGTTACCTTTGCATGTGGTTGTAGTCCATGATAATTACGATAAATACACCCGAATCGAAATAAACACAACAACCCAACGAATAGGGCAGCAAACACAACAACCCAACTTAAAAATTTTGGAACTATCAAAATTAATTATTAATTAATTAAGATATTAGTAGATTAAGGAAAATGTGTTATAATTTTGAATGTATGTGTTTCAATTAATATTTTTGTTTATATCGTTAGTCCAAATTTTCAACATATTTTGCTTCATGACATCGCACACATCCTTGACATTTGGAAGAACATAAACAAAAATCAGCTGGGTTAACAACTTCACCTTTTACGCTTTGGCTGATAAATTATTTTAATTTTGTAAGAAAATATTAGACAAATTTCATTTTGATCACTTAAATAAAGGTAATTCCCATCTTTGATAAATCTTGTGTTCTATTCGATCAAAAATAAAGTGTAATTTTGTGAAAGAGTGTAATAAATTTAATATCACCCTGCATTTTGAAATAAAAAAAAAAAAAAAAAAAAAA
>MINK01192199.1:0-15056 GCA_001735545.1 Phormia regina | reverse complement strand
TTCTTCTTTATCATAACTTGTGTTTGTAATCAAAAATAATCGTTTTATTTTTTGGAAAATTCATTCGAACTACTTTCTCCATTTACTTTTCTCGCTATCTTAAGAAAATAAATTATTTCAGTGGTGTTTATCCACTTTTGGCGCTCAGTGTATGTATGTAAATTCCATAACATAATTATACTTAATATTGGCTAAAGGTTAAAGTTCAAGAAAAATAAACCAGAGCGTGTAAATTTCACCATTCATCTTATGAAAACACCAAGAAAATTGCTTACAAAACTAAAACACTATTTAATTCAAATTTACATACAGAAATAACTTAATTTTATAAAATAATAATATTAGGTCAAAGGTCACAATATTATTGGGAGTTAAATTTATTAATGAATCTGCATTTCATTGCCTAAAACACACGTCAAAATGAAGACATACCTTAGCTATAAAATTGTAAATATGTATGTATGTATGTATGTATGTAAATTCCAATTATACTTAATATTTACTAAAGGTTAAAGTTCAAGAAAAAATAAACTAGAGGGTGTAAATTTCATCATTATTTTATGAAAACATTAAGGAAATTTGATGCCATAATGAACATTCGACTTGCATATGATCTATATTTATGCAAGGTCAAAGATCAAAGACTAAATAAGAATTCAATAAATTTTTATTGCTTAAAACAGGGTGTCTATAGAAATTTCCACAAAAACTAAAGCGTAAAAATAACAATAATAATAACAATTCCAACAACTGCCATACACACGTTCCCTGTTTACTGAAGGCAACTTTAACATTGACTTTTAGCTGACTTGATATTACAAGAAAATAATAAATAATGCACGAACATTGAAAGAGCATTTTAGGGAGTGTAACTGCCAAATACTTTAGAACTTAAGTTAGGCGCATTTAAGGGTGTGTTGTGAGGTACAAGAAAAACCAAATGGAAATTACAAATTATACACCCAAAACCCACACACGTGCCTTCTACAAAGTGTTAACGACTTTCTAATGTTAAAAAAATATAAAAGAAAAAACTTACAAAACATTTTTAACTGTTCTTTAAGCACTTGACAGAAGATAAAGAATATACAAAAGATAGGAATGCAAACAATACAATGAATGAATGAATGAATGAGTGAATGTGGGATGTACACGAGTCAATTGTATGTTTACAGTAGCAAAGTTGAAGGTTGATAGAGGAAAAGACAACAAGTGTTAGTTAAGGAATGTAAGGAGTGCGATCGAAAAAATCTTAGCACATGTTTTGCCACATAACTTTTTTTCGAATCAATATTTAACATTTTTTTCGATCTAATTATCTTTGAAAAAATATATTAGTTATCAATTTTGATAAAAACCACGTTGATTTGTTGTGAGTTTGATCACAATAAATGACGATAAAGATGTTCATGCTATAAATTATTATACCATTTCCAAAAAGAAATTCAAAATAGGTCCTACAGATAATTGGCCAAAGAATTAAATATCTGCTGTTAAACTGTTTCCAATGTTATTAAATAGTATCAGGAGAATTCGAACATTGATAGGAAATATAGTTCGGGGAGAAAAAAGGTTCACATGATATTTTGAAATCCAAGAAAATTTAAATAAAAAAATGCAGTTGCAACAAAAGATGCAGGTGGACTCTATAAATACCGAAAACTACAACAAAGAATGTTTGCAAAGAAAACAAATTCTTAGTTTTTATACCAAACAGGTCTATTCTCTAAATTACCTGTAGCTACCCTGCGGAAAATTTGTGTCATTTGTATTAATAAACCGATCCCTCAGTACCAGTTGAGTACCAATTGACACATAACTCGTCACCAAAGTTCCAATTAAAAACCAGTTAACACAAACACACTCACTATTTAACAGTTAAGAGTCAATTAACAACACTCGCGAAATAACAATCAGTGGTTGAGTGGATAACGTTGAAGACTGTAAAACAACAAACGTTAGATGAGCACAGGTTCGATTCTGGGTGTCACCATCCGACATTAACGAAATATTGGAAAATAAAAATGAACATTAATTTAATAAAAAGATGAATAAAAAAATTTAAGAAGAAAAAAATACTCGAATTTAAAAAAAAAAAATTTATTACATTAATTGAGACTGAACCTGACCTTTTGCACCAGTCCCGTGACTTATCCTGTGACCTGACCCAAGGGGCTAATTAGCCACCTCCAATGAAAACCCCATGTAAAAATGACAGGTTCTTCTCATATAAATTTTCGGAACTGGAACCGATCACTAGCCCTGAGAACCTGTCACATGACTAGTTTTGCACCAGTTCTCTTTACTCCAGGGTAAGGCCAGTGAAGTGATATTGGACTTTTGTGAAAAGAGAAATGAAGAGGACATTTCTCTTTTCACAAAAGTCCAATAAAGAGGTGCTTCAAAATATTGAAGATTTTAAAATGTGATGGGCAGACTGTACCAAAAGTATTGCTGAAGCAACTATCAAATCTCATATGAAAGGGGTTACCGGAAAAAGGTCTACAAGTTTATAAGTGGTAGATAGAAGAATAAAAACAATATTTTCTATGATCTGTAGCACATTATGAATTAAATATAAAAATAATGAAATTTCTATGATCAGCTATTTCCAAGTTTTTTAATTTTATATATGTTAAGATTTTTTCAATCGCACTCCTTAGTAACATTGTGCATTTTTTTAATGAAAAAATATGTAGCATACTTCGAGGGTGCTACAATTGTGTACAATTGTGATTCCTTTGGTGTTAACAGATTTCTTAATAAAACTTCTAATGTCAAAGAAAGATAGCGCCATCATTTCTAAAGCAATTTAATATTGTACGGAACTAACAGTCATCTTAAACTCTTAAGTTTTGCTCATGGTTCTAACAATCCCACAAGTAAAGATCATTTCGTTAAAAATATGCCCAGGAGTATGAAATAGTTTGAATTTGGAGCACGAATAGTTTGAAACTACAGTTTGACCAGGAGTACGAAATAGTAGTTGAAACTACAGTTTGACGTAAACAGTTTATTAAATTTATTCATTTGTATATTAAGATATATTAAGAATCATTTGAATATTTATTGCACATAAAAAAGTCACTTTCCATTTATTGCTTTAATTTGCTCGGCTCGTGTTTCAAACATTTAAATAAACCCCACAAACAACAATACACTTCTACTCTACTCCACTCTATCATATCAATTACTTAACATTCATATTAAATTAGTTCGTTAATTGATCTCCTAAAAAAAATTCAATGACAAAATAAAACATTAATAATATTTTATGGACCATTGTGTTGTGGTTGTTGTTACTGTTGTTGTTATTGTGATTTTTATTGTAAATTTTGTGTTGTACATTTAAGTTTTATATGAATTTCCAGTCTTTAATCTTGGTTATTCGATAGCACGTGCCAATAATATATTTATTTATAAACATTTATTTTTTTGTGTTATTTTCTTCATTTTCTACATTGACGTTGAAGAAACAAAACAAAAAAAATCCGGTTTTATTCATACATTCAATACGACTTATATTCAAAATTATATGAAAAAAAAAAAAATAACAACAAACAAATAATAAAGAAATACAGCCAGTAAGCCAACAAGCAAACTAGCTATTCAGCCAACAATAATAAAAACTCAGGCTAAACCAGGCAGTCGGTCGCACGGGGCTTACAAAATCAACAAACAGCATATGAACACAAAAAAAAAAACAATCATATTCAATTGAGTCCATGAAGATTGTTGTATACAACACCACCACCATGAGATACTTGAACAACGATAGATAGACCAACAGCAATAAACAAAGCCTTAGTCAACGGCACAACGCCAACCAAATGACAGACAGGCAGACAAACCGACCGAAAAACCAACATTCAACAAGCAACAAAATATCAGCAACATTTTTTGCTTCTTTTGTATTTCATTGTAAATCATAGACTACATACATACATACATACATACATACATACATACATACATACATACATACATACGAAAAAAAATCAACGTTTATTATTAACTTTACTATAAAGTACCTAAAAGTAGATTTCATATGGTATGGATGGACGGACGAACGGACGGATGGAAGGACGGTCATATGAGTCTCATATGTGTTGGATGTTGAACTGCGTTTATAATTTTATAAATCTATAAATGTTTAACAATTAATAGTAATTTATTTAATAAGAGTACAAGTGATTTAGAGCAATGACCCGTAACTAATTTTAGTAGCAGTTTATTAACTTTAAATTGTTGTACTTTGTTTTAAAGAATTTTTGTTGTTGTTTTTTAATTAAAAATTTTGTTTTTTTTTATTAATAGCAATATGGTGCTAAAAATAGAGGTGATAGTTAGTTAATAAAATTAAAGTATAAAGTTTGTTATAAAATTAAATATAAAATTAAAAAGAAGAACTTAGAAATGTATTTGGTATTAATGACTTTTGTTTGATAGCCCATATTAAATTCAAATACCCATCAAATAATTTGGGCTAAATCTGAGTAATTTCCAGGATTATATAGGAACATCTCAAGTCCCTAAAAGAAAAACCTAAAAGAATGAGACAAACCATAAATCGATATTAATGAGTGATTCTACCAGAGGTCTAATTCGTGTGGCTGACAGCCGGCTCTTTTCAAAGATTGAGTCGCCGCCGATGTAAACGGCTAAAATTAGCTAATATATGTCAGCTGTATCTTCGGCTAATATTGTTCTGCCGTATGTATATCTCCAAAATAATATTAGAACAATATATTCATATATGCAAATTTATCTATTTTTAAAAATAAAACAATTTATTTTTTTAAATAAATTTTTGTTCATATTAATAAATATTGCATTGGTAACTATATCAGTTAAGATATTAAAAAATAAAACACTGCTGTTTTCTATAAAAAAAACTCCGTTATTTTTATTAAAAAAAATTACAAATTAGACTCATAATTTATTTGAAACTATTTAAATTAAAAATGGCTCAAAAAATATTAAAAACTATTTTTAAAAAAACCCAAGATGATCTCGAAATTTCCTCTGATTCTGAAACAAAATCTCAGAATATTTACAATAAATTTTTATTACCAACAGGTGACATATCATAGTATATCATAGGTAGCAATATATGAATTTACTTGAATACATATTGAATTTATTTTGTGTTTAAATATTTTTGTTTTTATTTTCCCAGTCCAAAATATATTTTCCGGCCGGCTTTCAGCTGCCGCCGTAATATTTAACTTCAGCCGCCGCCGACAATTTTATGACGAATTGGACCTCTGGTTTCTACATCTCCGATTTCAATGAAATTCTCTGCAAGCATAGACTTTTGCAAGTGTTTCCGAAAAGATCAGACCTATATTTCTTTTCGATCCGGAAATATGAAGGAAAAAAATTTTAAAAACTTTTTAACTTATAATCACTTCTTAAATATATATAGTAGATTTATTTAGTTGTTGCTGCATATTAAAGACAACGATATTACCTTCATAACGATATATACATAATTTTTTACATCAAAAGTATAAAGGTCAAAGTTGGAGATACAAAAGTTAAAACTGTTATATGTATCTCAAAAAGCGTTATTTATAAGAATTCTTAAAAATTATCTATTGCTGACATAACTATTCTCTATATAGACATAAAATTTCAAGTTGAAGCCTTATTTAGTTTAGGAGTTATGAACAAAAATAAATACACTCCCCGAAATACTTATATAACCAAACTAGTTTTTATAACCACCATCAAAAAGATGAGGGGTATATTGATTTTATCATTCCGTGTGTAACATGTCGAAATAATCGTTTAAGACCCCATAAAGTATATAATATTCTGGGTCAGTGAGTACGATTCTTGAGTACGGATCTAAGCCACTGGCCGTCCGCTCTGTACCTCGTGAACTTCAGGATACAGCTCGACGGAAAATTCGTAGAGAGACGAAATATCTCAATTATTTGTCTTATCATGGAAGCACCCTGTGCTGCTAAATCAGTTTTTTGCTGATATCTCTGAAAAAAACCATGTCTCACACCGAAATTTTCTATGCAAAGTTTGAGGGTCAATATAAACTCGGAAACCGAAAATGGGCGTGGTTCTCCCACTTCACCGCCCACCTCCCATATAAAGAGAAAAGTCAAGATTTTTTTTACAAATAGCTCAAAGGCAAATATAACCTCAAAAACAAAAAATGTGCATGGTCCTCCCACTTTACCCGCCCACCTGCCATGTGGGAAAAGTACTAGAAACACAGGGTGTCCATTGTAGCTTCATTTCAACATTTTTACTGATATATCCTAGAAATCAGCATGTACGTCAACGAAATTTTGTACAGATAGTTCGAGGGTCAATATAAATTAGGAAACTAGAGATGGGCGTGGTTCGCCCACTTTACTCCCACCTCCCTTATAAGGTGAAATTTCAACGAAATTTTATTCAAATATTTCAAGGACCAATATAATCTAGACAACAAAAAATGGGCTTGGTCCGTCCACTTTACTTCCCACCTTTCATATAATGTAAATTTTGAAAAAGTTGATGGTGGGTATGGAACTACAAGTGCAATTCCAGAAAGTAACATAGTCTTTTTATATGTAAAAAAGTTGGTTCCGTTACTCCTCTGCAAAAATAAAGGGACTATTACTTGAGCTTCGAACGAAATAAATATAAGACCAAATATGACGAATTATGTTAAATATTTAAAGAAAATTTTTAAATTTATTGTTCGTGTTATTAAGGTTAAAGGTTGTACAGCGTTAGATCAGAGTTAATTTTTTGGTACAGTGGGACAAATATATTTTTATGATATAATCATTAATATTTAAAAAGTAAGCCTAAATGGTCAATTAAGAATTATTTTCTTTGCATATAAAAAAGATTATGGGGAAAGTGCTGTTTATTGTTGTTCTTGTAATGTTGAACTAGATTTTTTAACATAATCTATTTCGTTTTTGAAATACAGAATACTGTGTTCAGAATAAATCAGAAAATATTTATCATATCTTAATAGAAATTGGCCATAATGTCAGTTTTAAGTTTCATAACTTCTAAACCAATAGAAAAGAAATTTGAAAAAAATATACATACTGTTTTTTAGATATTAAGCTTTAATCTTTATATTATCAATTTTGACCTTTGAACTTTCGAAGTATATAATGTTTTACTTATACTTTTAGAGGCAATGCTTTTTCTATTAAATGAAATAAAAACAAGAATACAATGTATGCTTAAGAAGTTATAAGCAATAAAGTGTGATTAGTTTTGAAAAAAATTAAACCTCTTTTGGAACGTCTTACTTTTGGACCGGAATAGATTTGATTAATATTTTTTAATCCCTAAGAAAATTCTATAAAAATATAAATGTTATTATATTATTACCTTAAAGATTAATTAGAAAAATAAAAAATTTAGTAGATTATAAAATAAATAAATAATTAAATAAATAAAATAAAAATAATAAAATATTTCCAATCATAGACCACAATACTAAAATTACAAATATTTGCATTCATTAATAACTAAAAAACATTTCATTTGACATTAAAACATAAGTATTTCATAACAAAAAAAAATAACATAAATTTTTTTATGCACACAATTGCTTCGTTTATACATTTCATGTTTAACATTTTAAAGTGATCAGTAAATTTATGTCATATTTGGAAACTACTCATATTGATAAAGTGATAAACAATTATTGCTCTAGAATTTGTCATCGCATAAAATGTTACACCATAAATAATGTTGCCTGGCTACCATGTAAACAAAACGCAATAACATCAGCACTCGCAGCAACAGCAACATACAAAAGGAGGCAAAAAATGTTATTGAAAAGTTGTAAAAAAAAAATATAAAAATTAACTCATCGAAAAGGCTAGAGGAAAGAAAAGGAACATAAAAAAACGCATGAACGTATTAAACACACGCATTTAGATATGATGTAAAGGCAGAGGAATAGGAAAGGAAAAAAGTTAAATAAAAAAAAACAAAGACAACTAACTGCATGTTGAATATAAAGTGAAGAGGTACAGTGGAGCTTTAAAAATAATAAAATAAATTTTAATTTCTTTTACTTTCATAAGGACACCATTTTTGGATCACATGTTTATATTGATCATTAAGCTTTTTGTATAAAATTTCACTATCGTATATACATTTTAGCACAAGATATTTAAGAAGAAGTTTGAACGTGGTGTGTTCTGAGTCTAATACTTTTTTTAAGTTGTTAGATCAATTTAGAATCGGACAAAAAACAGACATTTTCACATTTGATATCTCGATTTCAATGAATTCCGTTACTCGAATCATAATTTCTCCGATTAAAGAATCCTCCCGGTCCAAAAATATGACGTTTAAAAAATAAAAAAGCCGCTTGAATTTTTTCGAAAGATAATCACACTTTATTGGTCATAACGTCTAATATATTATTTTTATTTCATTTAATAGAAAAACACACTTGGATCTAAAAGGACAGATAAAACATTTATATATTTTTGAAAGTTCAAAGGTCAAAGTTGATAATATAAAAATAATAGCATAATATCTCAAAAAATTGTATTTAAAAATTCTTAAAAAATATTTACATTGATAATGCACAAATTTCAAGTTGTAGCCTCTATTGGTTTAGGAGTTATGAAGAAAAATAAAGAATAAAAGTTATTTTTCGTATGTTTTTTTTTTTTGGTTACAAAAATTATTTTGAAATAATTTTTTTATATTAAAAAATTATATAAAAAATTTGACTTCAGTTGATATTTTGTTACATAACTTCTGAACTAAATGAGTGTCCAACATGAAGTTTTTGCACAAATATAAAGAAGAGTTTTATTAATATTATATATTATTTTTAGTATTTTAAAAATATCGTTTTCGGAGATATAATGGTTTATTTCTTGTTAGTCCTCTTTTGGCATTTGAAATTTCACTATATATCACTTTTAAGGTTATGTCCTTGTTTTTAAAACTACACTAAAAATAACTTTTTATTTTCCATAGCTTAGGAGTTATTAATAATTAGATTTTATTTTTGTCCATAACTCCTTAACTATATAAGGCTCTAACTTGAAATTGTTTACCCATATGGAGGAAGGTTATGCCATTAGTTTATAATTTTTTTAAGAATTTTAAAAATAACGGTTTTGAAGTAAAATAATTTAAATTTTTTTTCCCCAACTTTAACCTTTGAACTTTTGATGTAAAAAACTATGTATATATCGTTATAAAAGTAATATCTTTGTCTATAACATGCTCTAACAACTAAAGATCTACCATATATATTTAGGAAGATATTAGAACTTAAATAGGTATTCATTAGTAAAACTTTTAACACATTTTTCTCTATTGAACCGTCATATTTCCGGATTGAAAAAAAAAATTGTTTGAAATATCATGTTTCGGAAACACTTCTAATCAAGTCAAGGCTTGAAATCGAATATGCCAAATCCGATTGCTATTCGTATTGAAATGGTATCTCTCTGGACTTAATGTAATTTAATAGATGGCAAACATATATGTAAAATTCTTCAAACTCGTTAACTTTTGAGGTTCAAAAAAATTTTCGAACATTTTTTAATGACACATCATCGATACTTAGAACCAATATTCCTTGGCTCTAGAGAAACACAAATCTGTTTGCGTGAATGATTTGTACCGAACGATGTCAATGTAATGCAGGTTTAAGATACTAATTTATTAAAAAAATTGCCAAAATTCTATTTATAGTCTTAAATCAAAAAGTATTGCTATATATACTCTAAAATAGTGTATCTTAAATACAAATTAAAAATATCGCGATATGTTAAGTATGCGTGGATATATAAGTGATTTAGTTATTATTAAAACTTCTTATAAAATATGCGAAGTTCAGTTTTCAGTGATGTGGTCTTGTTTATTTTCATCCATTTATTCATCTTTCATTTTAAATAAGTTATAAAGCAACTTCATTTATATGCATTATTTACGTACCGATTTTTCCAAATACCGGGATTCGAGATTTCACAATTTTCAATTTGTATTTTAAAAAGCAAAATATAACGTTCTTATCTGTGAAATCGATTTTAAAAATAATTTTGAAAATTTTCTGTAAATATTTTTAGATTCTGTCTTGTCTTAAGTTAGTTTTTTTGCATTATATTTCTGGAGAAAAATAACAAAACTCCTAATGAAGGCCCATAAAATAGGTCCTGATAAAAAAGGGCCTAAAAAATAGATTAAATACAAAATTAAATTAAAAAAATTAAATAAACAATAATGAATAAGAATCCAAATTTTATTTCATAGTGAAATAACTCATATGTTTTTTTTACAAAATTAAATTATTCATAAAAAATTAAAATTAAAAGAAATAATTTCAAAAAAATTAAGGAGTTATTTCATATGAAAGAACTACTAAAACAAATAGGGTTTTTTGGAACTTATTTCATTTTCTTTTTTTCATTGGGAGCTATTTCATAGGATATATTTTTGGCAATAAATCCCGAAATCGAAATCCTAGGATTTTTTCGTTTAATCCGGGGATTCAGGATTTCGTAATCCTGAAAAATCCCGAGAAGGTTACATCAAATGCTAAATAGCAATTTTTTTCAAACGCCTTATTGATATTTATATAGGGTATCATATCTCATGAAACCCCTTGTTGAATATTTTCAATGAAATCATATTTTTTGCGTAAGTAAAAGTAAAATATAATTTGGATACCTTCTTTAATAACGTAATACTTTAGCTTCACTGAAATAATGTTGCGAGTGTGCCTCGCGAAAAAGGCACCTCTTGGAGCCACTCAAATTTTTTCTCTCCAAGTTTGTGCACTTCCTACAACATTTCTATTTAGGACACATTAACGAAATATATATCATATGATGCATAATTTTAAGAGCTATTAGTCTCCATTTTTAATTCCTAGTGAAAAAAATTGCAAAATTTAAAATTTTTTTAAAATTTAGTTTCACGACTTTTGCACAGCATTTGATTGACAATGATTTATGACACGCCAATTAAATCCATTCTGCTCTTTTTCTACAAGTGTTTAAAGACCAAATTAGAAAAACTATACAATTATGCTAAAATTTCCGATTACAGCAATTAAAAGAAAGAAAAATCTTGTTAGTTTTAGACACTTTATTTAAATTCTTTGAATTCGAATGCCTGCCGGCACCACATGGAATCGGAACTTAAATTGTTAACATAATTGTATCAAAAGTTATTTAAGAAATCCAACGATAAAGAAATATTTGAGGTTGAAGGCCTTAAAATGAAAATTGCCCATATATCTCCCCAAAAATTGGACGAAATTTAATACAGAAATATTATTTATATTTTTAAACAAATTTGAAAAGAACTTTCAAATACTCTCTCTCTCTACATCAGTAGTTTAAAAAGTAAAGGCTTGAATATTCATCATTTGTATTTTTTTTAATCCACTGTTCAGAGAAGAATGCATAAACTAAAAGTTTGGCCGACCGTCGTTTTGTCTGTCCTTATGACGTTTGTAACGATTTGTTTCAATTTCCAAGCATATTTTTTATCAATTCACAGAAAACATAAATGTAGCTGAGAAAGAAGGAATAAAACATTGCCCAAATGCTCCAACATTTATGTTCAAGGGGGCCCCAAAATTTTAGCAAAAACAAAACATTTGGGTTTCAACAAAAATTTAAATCTGAGGACTATCTAAGTGAAGATAGGAGAAAATAATCTATTCCTTAGGTCCTCTAAAATACCTGAAACTTTACCATATGTCACTAAGGGAAATAATATTTACCACTTGAAAGGAGAAGTTAGGAATGAAACTTAACTCTGAAGTTGATGCCATTGAACTAGTGCAATAACCCTTTTATGATCCTCGATGCTTTATAACTCGTTGCGTGATACACAGCAGGGAAACATCCAAAGTTTCTGCTTTCCAAAATGTCTAGACAGCAACAGAATAAATTGCATCAAGTGTCATATAACTAGACCGTATCGTCACCGATATTTAACCATACCAACCCAAAAATTCTTGACACAAGATCACGACCTTGATTTTTATGATACGAACTCTTTAACAGAAATATAATTTGATTTCTAAAATAGTATGTTCTCACAAAATACTTACATGTGTATCTAGTAAAATATTTCATGTGAAATGTTATTCAATTTTCAAAAATTTAACTTGAAATTAAAATTACTTTTAACTTTTTCTTTTTTTTTAACAAAGTTCGGTAAAGTTCTAAGTACTTCCTTTAATTACTTAATTTAATTTGATTCTAACGAGTTTTTCCATTTCACCATCAAATTTTCCCAGTTCTTTTTCTTCTTCTATTAACGCCGACAAAGTTAATCGAATGTCACTTGAAAACCATAAAAACAAATTATTTGGAAAAACTTAAGCAACACAATTGTGTTGCAACAAGTTTTACCCTCTCTGAGTTTTTAGTTGGATGGATGGACGGTTATTTCTCATACTCAGACCATGTGAATACAAAAACAACTATACAATTGAGAATATTTAAGCATGCTAAACTCATACAACTACTTGTACACATACATACATACACGACTCATATCCATGCGACTTTGCTACCGTACCCCCACTTGGATATGACTGTGTGCTGTGGAGTGTTTATTCTTGTTGTTAGTGTTGTTGTAAATTTTTTTGTATTTAGCCCCACCGCTTGATTGTTTGCTTGTTGGGTCGATCGTTGTATATATTGTTGTTGCTGGATTTTATTTGCTGGCTGGCTTTGCCTGTTCATTTCAGCTGACTGTGACTTGCTTACTTTGGCATCAAGATAATATTTGACAGCAATAAACTGGCGACTGGCACGAGTTTGTTTCCCACGGTTTCATGGGCTGCATGAATGATGAAAGCATTCGGTCCCGCGTACTTGGAATTAAACCGACAACAACTACTTCATTTATAATGCGATCATTATAACAGAAGAGAGAAGAAAACGGAATACATACTACATACATACATACATATGTACATATATTCGTAAGAAACAGCAAGCCAGTCAGTCAGCGAGCCAGCCAGACAACAACAAAAACTACGTTAAGAAAACAACAAAATTGAAATAAAAAGATAATGTTGATTTTGTGTTGTTGTTATTATTTTTTAGCTGCTTTTTTTATTATCGCAGTTACTGTACACAAAGAGGTTAGTTTGAAAAGGTACTTTGGTAGACAATATCACACTGTGCTGTGGAAAATTTTCCGCGACTTAAACTTTAAAGTAACATAGTTTCGGTTCTGTAAACGATATTGATTTAATTTAATTTTTCTGTATAACGAAGAATTATGTCAGCTAAGCAATATAATTAAAATAAAACAAATCGAGTTTATACTTTTTCTGATTTTTGCTATTGAAATAATATTTTTGTAAAAACATGTTTTTTCAGAAACTATAAATATAATATCTGTAATAAAATTTTTTTTGTTATTAGGGATATCTTTACGAAATTTTCGGTGAATGTAGACTTTATTGTATAAAATAAGAAAGTGTAAAAGTGTTTAAGATTTTTGTAAAAGAAATTCCACAATTCCCCCAAAAAAGGTCCGAAAATCCCAAAAATGTTTTTTTTTACATTTTCGGCTGTAAAATCCACATTTGTCCGAAGTCCCGTAGTTTTGGATTGAAAACTTTTAACAACATATTATAGATTGTTAAACTACATTCCGTTTTCCGAATCGTGCTTTGGGATTTGAGAAAAGATTGACCAAAATCAAAACTTTCATATGAAAAGGGTCTAATTCGGAAGGGTGGGTACCTTAGCCATTTAAGTTATTGAGCATGATTTTTATTTTAGAATCTTGTCTGTTAAGATACATTTCAGAAAAGTATAATGCTTGTATATGTTGTTAAAGAAAACTTTATTTTAGATAATAAAGAGTGTAAATACTTTTTCGGCTAAAAGAAACCCAAAAAATTATCTTTTTCGCAATTTTTAAATTCAAAATTGTTTATTTTTGGACTCGGTTAAGATATCAACTTGAATTTTTGCTTTATTCAATACATAATTTTGTTCTTTAATTAGTTAAAGAAAAACAAATAAAATCGGTCGGAAAAACTACGATATATATGAAAAAATTAAGGAAGAACATGCAAATTTGAGGTACTTAAACATGCAAATGCAAATAACTCAAAAACTTTAAGAGATAGGATAGCATGTTTTTTGAAGGGCTTATCAGTGCCTACAATAATGTATAAAGATATTTGAAATTGGATGAGAAACAAAAATTTTGCAAGCGATTAAAAAATGTGTATGTCAGAGGTACCTAACTTTGAGCGTCTTTAGCTCCGCACCTGAGGGGTATATACCCACCCCCTTCCAAACATAACATTGTACACTCCTTTGCTAAGCATATTCCAAATTACATGCAAATCCAATTAGCCGATCAGAAATTACAAATTTATTTCCATAAAATTTTGATCCTGCCCCACTGTGCACTGTTATATTGTTAATAAGTCCAAATTGCTGTGAACATTTTATACAAAGCTATTTAGCAGTTTGCGAATTTGGAAATAGTGGGTAGTAGATCTAATATCCTATAACAACATAAGCATAGTCACGAGGAAATGTCATGGATTCGTGTCTGATCTATATTCTGTCCCTTGTATGGCTCTTATTGTAGTGATCAGCGCTTGAAGATGAAAAAGGCAACTATTATCCATGACATCTAAGTAATAGGTTAAATAGGATCTTTTATGATTTATGCTGAACACAATTGATCACAAAATCCAATAAATTTCCGCATCACTTTTCTTAAAAATAAAATAATAAAGTAAAACGTTTCGAACGGAAAACACTCACGAGTACTGGACCATATACACGAGAACATCTTTTGGTTTTTTTGATTAGATTCGACCTCTTATTCCGATTAAAAAAAAACAAACGAAGTTTTGTTCTATATTAGACCCAGAGACACAACCCATCGGCTCCAAACCGAATTTGCGCCGCCTCTGGGAATTTTAAACTTCAAGCGACATCGCACAGTGCGGTCAAACACAAATTTTTTGGTAATAAATCTGTATCTGAAAAACCACAGCTCAGATTAAATTGAAATATATGGAATAGTTGCAGAAGATGACTTAG
>MINK01192198.1:13808-24524 GCA_001735545.1 Phormia regina | reverse complement strand
TTATGAACAAAAAATTACAAAAATATCCCACTGTGCGCTAGAAATTTATCTCTGATGTACAACACATAATATAATACATCCAAAAAGTGAGAACCCTTGGAGATATCTAAGTTAAATTTCACATGGCTAGAATTGAGATATTTTAAAATTAATTTAGGAGCGTACGGACACCTAGCAAGTTATGGGGATAGGTGGTAAACCTCCAAATTTGGCCACTTTTTTATTATAAAATTTTTATTATTATTTTTTTTTTTTATAATTTTTTAATTCGTCAAAAATGTATTTATAAATTTAATGTGAGGAAAAGTTTACATGAAGATAGTTCTTAAAAATCTCTACAAAATAACCTATTTATATGTGTACATAATCTCATAAACAGTTTAAAAGATATTTGGCTAGAAGACGATTTTTCCCTCAGTATTGTCTTCTTTTTTTAAGTTTTTTTCTTTTTGAAACCTGGTAACCCTAACTTGGGTTCTAAAATTTTTCGAAACTAATCACTAGATTTCTTATAAAATTGTAAATAATATTAGTGAAAGAATCATATAAAAATATCTTTCCAATTAAAAGTTACTTTAATTTAAAGTCGAGACTTAAAAACAAAGGATTACAGTTTTGGGGATTATTTTCCAAAAGGGAAGGGAATGTTCTGTTACCTGAAAAATATTGTTTTTGTTCGAGATTGCAGAATTTTTGTAATAGTTTCAAGAGAAATCTTAATGTAATATTTACTACAAATTTTAAGGAGTTTAAGGCAAAGTTTTCTCCTCAAGGCCTATCCAAACTTTGTTAATTTTGAACAAGTTTCTTAATTTTATTTTTCATTATTTTCGGAAAATTCTAAACTTTTAAAATTATAATCAGTAAAAAATATATATTGACATTATACTCTTATATATTTATTAAATACACAAAAAATACTTTCTAAGCCACGCCTTTTACATAGGCTGGGTTATCATTTTAATTGGAAAGAAAGAAAATCAGTTTTCGAAACAACTGTTCCCGCACTAAAATTTAGGGGATTTTGTTATGAAAAGTGGGCATTTTTTTAATTCTTAAATTTAAAAGCAACTCTATTAACACTGTGTCAAAATTTCATTGCATATTACTTCTACTTGTTTAAATATTATTAAGATCCAAATATTAATATTATTTCACAAAAATAGGTTTAAAATTAAAAAATATTCTAGATTATTTCTATTATTTAATAATTTTGCCGAAAAAAACCCAAGCTAATAGTTGCAATCTGTTTCCAATTAAACAACTGATAAATTTACTTTGAACCTGCCCCTCATTTGTAAGTAAATTGATAGACTTTACAAAGCAGGGATGGATAACCCCGCACTAAAAATATTTAAAAAAAGTCTAAAATTATTTAATAATAAATTTATTAAATGAAATTTCTTTTAGATGTTAGGAAACTAAAATTGAACTCTATATTATTCCACTATTAAATTTTCCATCTCTGCAAAAAAAAAACAAAAAACTAAATAAAATAGATTATTTAAATTAGTTTTAATTGTCAGTTGCTGTTGTTGGCTGGAATATTTGTACGTTTTAAGAAATTTTCGCGTTTATTTTTGTTGTTATTTTTTTTTTTCGTTTATAATGTTATTTAAAATTCTTATCTTAAACAGGTTTTATTAAATAGAATAATTATTAAATGCTATTATACTATATTTTTTTGAGTTAATGTCGTTATTGTTTAAAAAAAATTGTTTAAATATAAAATAAATAGTAAGAGAAAAATAACAACAACAACAATAACTAACAACCATCATTTATAACATTTAATAACTTGGCTAATTGTTGTGGTTCTCACAAAGCTTTTTGCATTACAAATTGTTAATAATGTTAATGCTAAAGTTGTTGCCAATTTTCTAATTTTAATTTTATTTTATTTTTTTGTTTTTGTTTCAAACGTGTTAAAATTTATATAAATGGAGAGCAAGAATATAGAAATATGCTTCCTTATTAATGACCTTTAGATACTTGGACAACTTACTAGTGGAGTACAAGTTATAATATGAATATTAAATTTTACTATTAATTAATTATTTAATTAATTTAGTATAATAATTTTGTTTTATTTTTAATATAATCTATCTATAGTAAATAGTTAAAATTAAATTGAGAAAAAAAGAAAACAATTTAAAAAAATATTAAATTGAAAAACAATTTAATTTAAATAATTAACCGGTTTGTAAATGTGTATGTATTTGTTAATAATTTTAATTAAAAATTTAAATAGTTTCAAGTAAGACTATAAGGTTTAAAAAAAAAACTGAGATTTTATTTTGTAAAATATGTTAGAATAGATAGAACAATAAAATATGTTTTTTATATATATTTATGTTAAATTATGTGTTATGCCCTAATGAGGCATATTTTATGTAAATTTAATTAAAATATTGTTTTTCAAAATCTTAGTGAAATCAATTAAACCCAACATAATTGATGTTAAATAAATTACAAATAAATTCTATTGTTTTCTTAAAATATATTTTCCTACTTACTAGTTTAGTAGATTTTTTTTTTTTGCAAATAGATGTATACACTTACCTGAAAAGAGAAGAAGAAGAAAATAATTAAATTAAATATAAACACAAATTAAATAGTAAAATTTTAGCTTAAATATTTTATATAAAGATTCCTAAATTTTGAAGTTACTAGTCAAGTTTATAGACTACTCTAGAGTTCCGACTATAGAATATTTTATAGTTCAGACTAAAGATTATTCTATAGTCCAGACTATAGATCATTGTATAGTTCAGCCTATAGACTTTTCTATAGTCCTGACTATTCTATAGTATAGAGTAAAGACTATTCTATAATCTAGACCATAGACTATTCTATAGTCTAGATTATAGACTATGCTATAGTCTATGTTATAAACTATTCTACAGTCTTGACTATAGACTATTCTATATTCTGTACTACAGACTATTCTATAGTCTAGACTACAGACTATTGTATAGTCCAGACTATAGACTATTCTATAGTTCAGGCTGTAGAATATTCTATAGTCCAGACTTAAAACTTTTATATAGTCCAGACTATAGACAATTCTATAGTCTAAAGTATAGGCCACACTATAGACTATTCTATAGTTCAAACTATGGTCTATTCTATAGTCCAGACTATAGACTATTATATAGCCAAAACTAGAGACTATTCTATTGTCCAGACTATAGAATATTGTATAGTCCAGACAATAGACTATTCTATAGTATAGATTCTATTCTATAGTTCAGACTGTAGATTATTCTATAGTCTAGAGTTAATACTATTCTATAATCTAGACTATTATATAGTCCAGACTATAGATAATACTGTAGTCTAAAGTATAAGCCACACTATAGACTATTCTGTAGTTCAAACTATGGTCTATTCTATAGTCCAGACTATAGACTACTCTATAGCCAAGACTAGAGACTATTCTATAGTCCAGACAAAAAGCTATTATTTAGTGTAGAGTATAGACATTTTATATTCTAGACAATAGACTAATCTGTAGTCCCAAAAATATACTATTATATAGTCCAGACTATAGACTATTCTATTGTCTAGAGTGAGGAATATTTTATTGGCTATTCTATAGTTCAAACTATGGACTATTCCAGAGACTATTTTATAGTCCAGACTAAAAGCTATTATTTAGTGTAGACTATAGACTATTCCATTGTCTAGAGTGAAGACTATTCTATAGTCTAAAGTATAGACTATTCTACAGTCTATACTTTATACTACAGTATACTATTCTATTGTATAGACTAGAAACTATTCTATGGTCTTTACTACAGCCTATTCTATAGTCCAGAAACTATTCTATAGTCTAGATAATAGACTAGTGCTACTCTATTCTATGGTCCAGACTGTAGACTATTTTATAGTCCAGACTGTAGACTACTCTATAGTCCAGACTATAGACTATTCTATAGTTATAGTCCAGACTATAGACTATTCTATAATCCATTTTGTAGACTATTCTATAGTCCAGGCTAAAACTATTATATATTCCTAACTATAGAATATTCTATAGTCTGGAGTATAGACTATTCTATAGTTCAGATTATAGACTATTTTATATTCCAGACTAAAGACTATTTTACAGTCCCCTATATATAGACTATTCTATAGTCCAGAATAGATTATTCTATAGTCCAGACTATAGATTATTTTATAGGCCAGACTATTCTGTAAGTGCCTACTATAGCGTACATCTTTTAACTAAAATGGTGTTAATAATTTCCACAAAACTCTTCTAATTGACTCAAACGAAAATTATATGTATAAAAGCAAATCCAACAAAAATAAAACTATTTCTATTGTTAACAACAACAACAAAACCTACAACAACTGGGAGAATACAACAACAGCAATAATAAAAAACACTAAAAAAGAAAATCAACATTGTTGATATAAAAATAACATCCAATAATATTTAAGCAAAGTGCGAATATATAGAATGGAATTTACCAATTGTAAAAGGTTTTCGTTACAAAAAAATACAAAAAAAAAAACAAATAATTATTATAGTTGGTAGTTGTTGTTATTATTGCTGTTGCTGGTCTTCTTTTGTTACCACTAAAACAAAGGCAACAACAATAAAAGCAATGGCAACAACAGAAATTTTTGTTAACAAGTACAAATAACTGAAATAAAAAAATTAAAAAAAAAATAAATATTTAGTACTAAAAAATTGTACATAATTAGAATTCACCTTGAGTTTAAATGAAAACAAAAAAATATAACTGAAAAGCAACAACTACAATAATAGCAATTACAATTAGCAGAAAGTTTGAAAAAGTTTTTTTTGTTTTAAAATGCTAAAAACAAAAATTTGTTTTGCTAATAATTTAGGTTAAAAATATTATTTTATTAAGTTTTTATTTTTCTTTTCTCTTTTTCTTTTGCTCTTCTTTTTCAATATAAAATAAACTATTTTATTATAATTTTATTTATTTATTTGTTTTGAATTGTATTTTAAAAGAAAATAATATAATTAATATAATAATATGTTTATGGGCTTTGAAAAATTATATTAAAAATTATATCTATAGATTTTTAAGGAGGAGAATACTTAAGGTTTATTTTTGTTAATATTATTAAAAAGTTTATTATTTATTCAACAACTTCCTAGAAGTTAAATTTTATTAAATAATTTCTTAACATATAAATTGCATAACATATTTTAATAACTGGATACAAATATTATTATAATGGAGAATAGTAACTCATTATAATAACCTTCTTTTTTCACACTTATAGCCTGTGAAATTTTTTAGGTTTTTGCTAAAAAATAATTATAGCAAATTTATTTAAACACTCACACATGGCCATATATTAATTTTGCTAATTTAATATTCGTTTATATACTATCTATGCGAATAGTATTTGTTTTAAGGTGTTAATTATTTCTCAATTTTAAAAAAATAAAAATATTTTTTGTATTTACCTTAAGCAAATAATAAAACAAATAAAATTGTAGTTAAATAAATAGAACAATTTGGGTTTAGATAATACATTTCTAAAGAGAAATATTGTAAATATTATCTACAAAATCAAAAGGGAAGAGATAAAAATTATCTGCTTCTGTTTTAAGTACTAAAGGAAATTGCATAATAAAATTTGAAATTTTATAAAAATCAATTAGAATTTGATGAGTAATATTTAAAAGTATATTAAAATATTTGTATTTAGTTTTAGTAATAAAAATGTTTACATAGATTTAGCAGAAGAGTGTACCATTTTAAATTTTGCAGGTGGGCTCTTTATACCCCTCTAGGGCGGAGTTAAAGGGCTTCGAAATGAGGAAATTCTTTAGCGAATAAAAATATTAATGATATTTCTTAAAGAAATTTTCGTGTAAACGGTTCTTGAGTTATAGTCCAAATTTTACAAATCATTCTCAAATTGTATAGTGTGACCCCTGAATAAGGTGATGATATTAGTCATGCTCATAAAATCAATACATGATAGAAAAAATTAAATGCAGATTTTTGGTAAAATCGTCAAAGTCCATATAGTCCACCTATTTCAGTTTATCAAAAAAAAAAAAGTTTTCATGACCTTGTCTACACAGAAAATATGGTTTCGTTATGACAACCGAATTTTTCGTCAATCGAATTTGAATGGTTGCCCCAACTATTACAAAAGTCAATTGTAGTTACTAAATATATCAGTTCGTAGTATTGAAAAATTGGTAGTAATATCCTTTTTTAGAACAATAATTCAGTGGGGGTGATAAAATTAACAATAGAAGTTAAAGAAATATGTACGAAATATTTGCTTCTTGCAATCGAATTATTCGATTGGAATGAAAATAAAATTCAGCCTCAAATATATGAATATATTGAAAATTTAGTTTAATTTTTTATAAAATATACACACACACACACAAAAGAGAAACTATATTAGCTGGCAACTGCAAGTTTCTGGAAATAATGAAATTCTTCCTCTTCAATAGAGATTTCTGAAAGGAATGAATATGTAGACTTAAAAAAGGTTACTTTTTATTCACTTTAACTACTATTTATTTTTTTTAACGAATTACTTTTCTTTCGGTTGGTATTATTTTGCATCCAAAAGATGCAAATGCTATTAAACTCCTTCTTTGTTTGTTTTTGGTTTATTTAATTTTAAGAAATTTTTATTTTTATAATATTTTTAGAAATTGCCATTTTTTTCTTTTATGGCAACCGAATGAGATTTCACAATTAATATTTGTGATAAAATATTAATTGTTGTAACTAAATATTCGTTACTAGTTTAGCATTCCTGTTACTGAACAACTTATTGATTGTCGCAATTAAAATATTCGATACAAAACCGAGTATAAAAGTACTAAATATGATTACCGCTCCTGAATTGTTATTTTAATATTAAAAAGATCATGAATTGATTGTATTAACCAATTAAATTATAATAGGAACGGAAATTTAAATATTATTACCATCTTATCTATATAGAATAGAATTGGTTTTCTATAAGCAAAGTATTGATAAATCGAATAGAAAATTGCTACATATTATAAAAAGAAAAACATGTTGGAAAGCGATATCCAACTAATATTTTTTCTGTGTGTATATTTCATTATTGGTCTATATCATTTAAAATAGCAATTTACTATAGTCTTAACGGTTTAGAGGCTCTTGCCTCAAATTTCTGATTCCAAAATGATTTATTATCTAAAATAAGGCATAAATATTTAATACTGTCAGAAAGTGTCAATTTCCCATCATTGAATTTCGGACGATAAATTTGTTCCCAAAAAAAAAAATTGTTTCCCAAAAAAGCACAATTTCAGTCTTACTCGATTTAACTTCTAGACCATTTCTCATGTCCCAAGTACTCAGCATTTTCAAAACTTTCTCAAGCCATAATAAGAGTGTATTCAGATCTATTACTGATATCACAGTATTAGCATATGCGTCTGATTTAAAGCATAGTAAAGCACAGTTTCCTTAGTAGCTTATTTATAGTCAAGTTCCATAGCCTTCTATATCTAACAAGACCATAAACATGTACTTTTTGAACTCGAGAGAATGTTCTTTGTACCCCATGAGCGTATGCAAAGTTGCCTCGAAAGTTTTGTCTTTCATAAAAGCATAATGAGAGTACACTAGGAGAATTCTTTCAATTGTAGTTCTAATATGAATGTCTATTATTGTTTTCAAATCTTACAACAGAAGAGAGTATAGACTTATAAGTATTTCTCTTTAATTTTCTCTTTCGTCAATATTACGGACAATATTCACAAATGTAAAATTTTCGGAATCTGTGATTGCTCTACAATTTGGGATTTTATTAGTCTATTTCCTGTTTGTTTATGTGAGATTTGTATTCAGAATATAAATTCAATAGATCTGTGAAATTTTATATTAAAACAAGAGGCCAAATCTATATACCATCAAGTTGTCTACGACCCTCGAACTATCTGTACAAATATCGTTATAGTACATGTGTTTCTTTAAAAGATATCAACAAAAAACTATGAAATGATGCTACAATGGACACGTGTTTCTAGTATTTTGCCCATATGGCTGGTGGGTGGGTAAAGTGGGCGAACCAAGCTTATTTTTTTTTTGCTTTTAAGGTTACATTGATCTTCAAAAAAGCAGAAAAGTGATTAAGGAGTACAGGGTGCTTCTAGTGTTTTAAAATTTATATATACCAATCGATTTTGCTCAAATTCAATCCCAAACAAAGATAAATAATTGAGCCAATTTTCGCCCCCCTACATTTTGCCATTCAAGCCCTATTCTGCTTTCAACAGATGGGCAGACATAGCTAAATTGACACAGAATCGAACCGGGATCTAGGAATATATATACTTGCGACATGTTATAAACAGAATGACAAAATTAATATACTTCCCATCTTATTGATGGTGGGAACCTTATATGGGACCTGTGGCCAAATATTTACCAATATTTGTAATAATTGAAGTGTATATTTTTTTTTTTAAATATACATATACATTACAATATGTTATTTTTGAATTCCCGAAAATGGAACTTATATGGGAGCTATGAGTTTTTATCCACTGATAGCCTTAATTAATAAAACATATTTGTGTGAAATATTAACTTACTATCAAGTTTAGTTTAGAATTCAAAACACACTAAATGGTTTTTCGGAAATCCGCTTTAATATGAACCGATCTGCATGAAATTCTTCATGTGATTTTGATTTTTTTACTAATATAGAAATTCATTAAAATATTATTATATTAAAGGCATCTATTTCGAGAGGATATTTTTAGGGTGATGGATGGAGGAGGGTAGTGTTGTATTTTAAAAGAAATAGTGAACCGATCGTTACCAATTTCAATAGGTTTCGTTCCTCTATTATTATAATTTTAGAAAATTGTATTCAAAATTGAGACTTGTATTTTGTGCACAAGGTTTACAAGGTCAAACAAACAGGCAGACGGACAGACATTGTAAGATCATCTTAAAAAATAACTCGGAGTCGATTGTTATGCTTGATTACTATTTCTGTGCTTTATAAAACATATATAAAAGGTGAAGAAGTAAATGCTATCTTTATTAAATGAAAGTAGCTTCAACTGGGAGCTATAAATATCAAAGGAATTTTGTCATAACAAATTGAATTTAAAAGATTAAATATGAGTCGATTTTTATACGTTAAGGTATTTGTTGCATAATAATTTCTATGTTTCACAAAACACAAATAAAAAATGAAGAAATTAATTGCCATTTTCAGCGATAGATAATCGCTTTAACTAAATAATATAAATGTCATAGGATCTATGTCGGAACAAATGGATCCTAAAAGAACATTAGAGATATCTAAGTGAAGTATTTGTTTATGTGTTAAAAATAATGTTAGCATGTTAAATATAGTAAAGGAATTAGATTCTTAAAATTGTTTTTGTTTTAGACTTCAAAATTTTTTTCATTTAAATTTTCAAAAAATAAAAAAATAATGAAAAAATGCAAAAATAATAAATAAATAAATAAATAAATAAATAAATAAAAATAAAAAAAGTGAAATAAGAAAAAACGAGAGAAGAAGGTATAGTCGATCAAGACCGACCATATGATAACCTACATTGACTATGTGTACCAAAATTCGGGAAGGATCCAATTATGGACGTATACTTGTATTGAGTTGATATAGATAAGAAGATTAGTATAGATAGAATAGATTAGATAGGATATGATAAATAGATAGAATAGATAGTATAGAGAGATAGATAAGATAGGATTAGATAGATAGATAGATAGATAGATATGAAAGAGTAGATAGATAGGATAGATAGATAGATAGATATGATAGAATAGATTAGATAGTGGATAGAATAGAATAGATAAGTAATAGGATGTAGAGTAGAGTTAGATAGGATAGAATAGATAGATAAGATAGATAGAATAGAAGATAGATAAGATATAGAGTAGAATAGATAGCAACTAGATAGATAGAGTAGAGTAGATAGAGATAGGATAGATAGATGAGATAGATAGATAGATAGATATGATTAGATAGATGATATGTAGATATGAATGATAGATAGATGTTGATAGATAGTATAGATAGATAGATTAGGAATATAGATAGATAGAATAGATAAGGGCATAGGAAGGATAGGATAGATAGATAGGGTAGAGATGTATGGATAGGGATATGTTGAGTAGATAGGATAATAGATAGAGTAGATAGATTAGATAGAGTCAGAAATACGATTAATGATAGATAGAATAGATAGATAGGATAGATAGATAGATAGATAGATTAGATAGAATAGATAGATATTTGATATTGATATATGTGATATGATGAGATAGATAGGATTAGATAGATAGATAGATAGATAGATATATATATATGATATGATAGATAGATAGATAGATACGATTAGATTAGATAGAGTAGATAGATTAGATAGATAGATAGATAGATAGATAGATAAGATATGATAGATAGATAGATTAGATAGATAGATAGATAGAATAGATAGATATGATAGATTGATAGATGAGATAGATAGATTAGAGATAGATAGGATAGATAGATAGAACTCTATTCCGGGAGAACATTTGTATGGGGGCTAGGTGAAATAATGGGCCGATCATGGTCAAAATCAATAGGCTTCGTCCTTGTGCCAAAAAAATCATATGTAAAATCATATAAGTGATTCTGAGTCGAACGGTATACTTTAAGGTGGGTGTAGGAAATTTTTTTCTCTGC